>REGL01000179.1:18431-30119 GCA_004194395.1 Aurelia aurita complex sp. Pacific
GGTAAGTAAAACATATGTCCTGGACAGAATCTGTCCTGGACAGTAAAATATCTGTCCTGGACAGTAAAACATATGTCCTGGACAGAATCTGTCCTGGAGAGTAAAAAATCTGTCCTGGTAAGGAAAATATCTGTCCTGGTAAGGAAAATATCTGTCCTGGACAGAATCTGTCCTGGGCCGTAAAAATCTGTCCTGGAAAGGAAAATATCCGTCCTGGACAGAATCTGTCCTGGAAAGGAAAATATCTGTCCTGGACAGTAAAACATATGTCCTGGACAGAATCTGTCCTGGAGAGTAAATAATCTGTCCTGGAAAAGAAAATATCTGTACAAGACAGAATCTGTCCTGGACAGTAAATTATCTGTCCTGGTAAGGAAAATATCTGTCCTGGACAGAATCTCTCTGCATTCAATTTTTAGTTTTCAGATATGTTTAATTTATTTCAGGAAACAAATCCCTTGCATGTGGCATTTATAAAGCAAAGGAAATGTTATCGACTGGGAATATGGACTGGAAATTGTGTATTCAAATCATGGTCGAAAATCAGTATGTATCCAGTATAAGGCATTTTTCAAATCTTTAAAAAAGTGGATGCAAAATTCTATGACATTTTTCTTTGCATTATTTGGCTTGAAAGGAACTTATGGTACTTTGCTGTAAATCTGCCATGGAAATTTCTTGATATCTTGATTTCTTCAAAATGGCGGCAATTGAATTATTTTTGAAAAAGTTAATGGGAAATTTTGAAAAAATTTAAATCATCGTAAATCTGTAACCAATAGAGGGAAAATGATATAAGCTTCAGGAAAACCATAGTTTATGAAGGTCTACAATATGGGGGCAAGTAGAAATCTGTAGCTTTTCTTGTTTAGGATTTAGAAATTTGATGACGTCATAGCCTCAAATTTGATAAATGCTGCCATTTTGAAACTGATCAAGATATCAATAAATTTCAACGGCAGATTTACAGTAAAAAACCCTAAGTCCCTTCAAAGCCATTTAATTCAAAGAAAACTGTAATAGAATTTTATATTGACTTTTTAAAGATGTGAGCCCTATGTTTATGTATCCACCCTCTCTCTATGCTAAAAAATATCGTATTTTGTGTTGTTATTATATAGTTAGTCAATCGGCGATTGTTCAAATGAAGGAGCAATGCTGTTAAAAGATGCGAGAAAAGCTGATTATCTTTTGAAATGGTGTACTCTTAGGCACTGTAGTGTTCCTTTGAGGACATAATTTTCTGGCTAAAAGTACATTACTTTTGGCGTAGAACATTCCTTGGACGCCAAAATGGGAAGGTAAAAGTTCCAACATATTTTCGAAATTACTATTTGGAAATTGATCAATTTTTCAAGTATGATTTTACAACTTTCTTCAATATTGTTTACACAATTAATATGATTTGGTTGCTCTACAATTATCTTACCAACTATATTTTCATTGTACATATTAACACACTCGTAGAAGCTGTGTGGCAGCCATTTACCAGAACACATTTACCAGAACGAACCGCCCTCCCCAGTCATTGTACATGAAATATCTTTAAATGCAGTTTATTGCCTAGAGGTTTAAGGACAAGTTCGGGTTTTCTATAATTAATGTCAAAAAGCAACCTTACCAACTGCCAAATATCACTTGTATATTCTTTCGACGCTTTGAGATGTTTTTCTGTTGTAAATCCGTACGACATTTTTCGTAAGTTAGGCCCAATGTCGTCACCATTTTGTAAAACGCGATAAAATAGCCAGCGTCGGATTGGAGGTTCGATGGTGACGTCGGAAATCACTATGAGAGTACTATAAGAAAACAGCCTCGTTCAGGTCGAAGGCGAAATGGGTGAAATTACGTCATGAATAATGACGTCATTTCGCTCATTTCACAGATTGAAATACGCAATTTCGCAGAGAAAAGACAGAAGGTTGGAAAAAAGTACTACACACCATTCACAACATTGTGATCTTTCATTTTATGAACAATTATTCCAACCCCGGACTTGTCCTTTAACAGACTAAATATTTCGGGCTTAACCCTTCATCAGTAGTAAATATTTTTACTTTATATTTTTCAGGGCAATTTACGAGGCTTACAATCTACAGGTATGTGCTTATTATTCGATGAATTTGTTTAGCTGTGTATGGAACTTCAACAGTATATGTGCACCTATCATCTAACAGGATTTTCACGTGGCAAAATAGGCAAAACATTATCGTAATCAATGAGAAGATTTGATTTCGAGAAGGGAGAGTGAGCCAATTTTGAATCCAAAAAGTTTCTAATCTTACAAGATAATTCGAAAAAAGAAAGGGCCACGATACTAGCCAGATCCGTAGATGCTTACATTGACGAATAAATGAGTAATTATTGTGATTTTTCTGCCTACGAACTTATAAATCTTGCCACACTTTAGTAGATTAACTTTTCTTCGTAGGGAAAGTACAGGGACAGCCCAATGGGATATGAATTGTATCATCATTTCCTGGAACTGTGCCTGAAGAGTGAGTCAGTTACATTCGATTGATCCTCAGTTGTCAATAAAAAGGATTTTGAGTGGAATTTTATAATTCATACGGGTTCCTAATAATCATAAGTCATTTTACTTACTCCCAAGATCATGAATTTGATTAACAGAATCAATTTAACAAGGGCAGATTTTGTTACACAATAGCATCAGGTGCTTTTGATTGACACTGAAATTCAAAGCGATTAGCGATCGCAGACAAAGGAAATTCTCTCAACCAGTTATTCAAACAAACAAACAAAGCCGCAAAAGTTGCTCTGAAACCCAGATAGCTAGCTCGCTCGTTGTGCATTACAGAAACACTTTTTAAGAACAAACATGAGCATATATTGAAAGAAGAAGAATATATCTACAAATTTACCTCGGACATTTTATTTATTTGGTTCAGAAGCTGAGCAGTAAGTGTTTTAATTACACCCAATAAATACGAGAATTGAACGCCCCCCGATCTGCTTCTATACCAATCAAATAAAATGCCAAGGCTGATATGTAGATATATCCTTCTTCTATGGAGTTATGCTCATGTTTTCTCTTAAAAACAATTTCTGGAATGCAGAACGAGTGAGCTGACTACCTCGGTTTCAGAGCAACTTTGGCGGCTTTGTCTGTTTTGAATTCCTGGTTGAGAGAGTTTCCTTTGTCTGCGATCGCTAATCGCTTGGAATTCCGTTGTCAATAAAAAGTAACTGATGCTATTGTCTTACAAAATCTGCCCTTGTTAATCAGTTCATATTCACAAATATTCTTTTGCTGTTTTTTATATGAAACTCATTTTTAAATAGAATGTTTTAAAGGGAAGGGAAAAGAGAATGTAAATGGTCTGTAACAAATGATAACACTTTGACATTGTTTCTTTGGCTGCCCATTGTTCACGGCTATTGTGCAACATCAATTTGGATTGGATAATTTTAGATTTCCCTTTGTAATCGCAAGCTTCTAACCTTGGACAATCCCTTTCAAGCTTTCCTCGATTTCCTCTGCAGATGATGTTATGCTCAAATTATTCGACTTTCACTTGACAGACGAGGATGAGGTAAAATATTCTCTTTTATATATGAGTGGAAATGTTTGTATCTACGTAAGCCATAATAAGTTCGATTCTCAGTGTGGCGCAGATTTCAGGGTTTCCATATTTCTTATTTGTTACAGTTTGAGGGTTTAATGCAGCTAGATGAGAAAATGTAGGCATGAAGTCTTTGATCAAATTTGCTAGCAATCCAGCCTCATGATAATGGAATACAAACAAAAAAGGCTGAATGACGGTTCTAAGTAGATGCGGTTTTTTCAGTAATTGATTTCAAGTAGGCTGAAACGATTTCTAGCTATTTAAAGCTAATTTGGGCCCACTATGCATGCCGCATCCAGGCATGGAACCCCTAGTTTAACATCCCTTCCGAAGGACGGTGAAATGAATTGCGAGGTCAAGCCTCCAATGTCATCCATCGGAATTTGACCTCACTCGACCGAGCTTAACTTCAGTCACCTGACGGAAACAGCCGCTTGGCCACTCACCACTCAATTCTCAGTGTGGCGCAGATTTTAGGGTTTCCATATTTCTTATTGGTTACAGTTTGAGGATTTAATATTTGATAATGTCTATGCAGCTAACAGCTAAACTTAGATAAGAAAATTTTAGTTTCTCAAAACAGGCCTAATGTCTTTGATCAAATTTGCTAGCAATCCAGCCTCATGATGATAGAAAATAGACAAAACGAGGCTGAATGATAGTCCCAAGTAGATGCAGTTATGCAGTAGCCTCTTTACATGCAGTAGTCTCATACCTAATACATATTTGAGCGACAAGATGGTCCGAAAGAACTTGATTGTCATAGCTATTGGGCTAAATTATTAGCAAATATTCTCCCCTTGGTATCATCCTTGTGGTATCATAAAGTGGTTCATATCTAGTGTCTTTAGTAGTTTGTTATTGTGAACATTTTACTCGAATAGAAGAAATTTAATTTCATTCACCTACTAATCCAAATTGGATTATATCTTGCGAAATTCATCTTTCAGGGCTGGCTGTACGATTTCTTAGAGAGCCACACTGATCCAACGGCGAGGGAAAATTTGGTCATCTTTTGCATCAAACGCCATCGCTACGCAGAGGCAATCAGACTGGGTGCTGATTTTGAGAAGGAACACAAGGTGATGAATTCTAATGAATACAATTGATTTGTCTTTTGATTATACTTTTTAACGTTTTTAGGAAAGGACATATGCAAAAATTGGCCATGGGGGGCACATTGTATATTTTGGGTATCGAAAATCTTTTCCTTTGTTTTTAATCGATGAAAGTTTAAACAAGACTTAATGGATACACATGTTTCTATCTCCTGACCTTCCCCTTGTTTACGTTTTAGTGATATAGTATCATTGAAGAATGTAGCTTCGCTTTTTGCAGGCATCAAATATGTAATTCGAAAAAGGAATAGTCACGATACCAGCGTCGATCGTCGGATCCGAAGATGCTTGCGGTGACGAATGAAATTTAATCATTATTATTATTATTATCAATTTCTTTAAAAGTTGGCTAATAAATACAGTAGCTATACTAAAGCTAATCTAGGCCAACTAAAAATTACAATACACATAAATATACATAAATAAACGGTTAAAAGTAGTAAAATAGTAGATACAATAAATTTACAAACTTGAAATACCTTCAGTATAAAAACCATAAATGAAAGTAAATAAAGCCTAAGTTAGGAACAAAAGTTTGACATAATCGGCAGTGGCAGGTTTTTCCAGACCAAGATTTGATTTTTCTTTTAAATTCAGCAAGAGATGTAGAATCTTTGATAAATTGTGGAACAGTAGCCCAGACATGCGGGCCTCTGAAACGAATAATTCTGAAACATTCAGTCAATCACATATTTAATTATTTGAAATGTCTGTCATTCTCAGGTTTACAAGGAGCAGTCATTATTTGGAAGTTTACCGTCAAGAAGAGCAATCATGCACATGAGTGATCAAATCATTTTACCCATTCAACGCAAGTTGGTCTCGTTTCCATATCAATTCGTTAACAGAGAGGCTCAACGGATCAAAGAAGGTAAGTACTAGACACATTGCTTTCTCTATATTCTGCCTAGCATGCCATTGCAGTTTATAGGACACTGAGAAGCTAAGAAATGTCCTGGTCCTTCCTCTCGATGTGACCACACTTCGTGATTGTTTTAGCAAAAAAAAAAAAAAAAAAAAAAAAAATTCTCAGGTTTACAAGGAGCAGTCATTATTTGGAAGTTTACCGTCAAGAAGAGCAATCATGCACATGAGTGATCAAATCATTTTACCCATTCAACGCAAGTTGGTCTCGTTTCCATATCAATTCGTTAACAGAGAGGCTCAACGGATCAAAGAAGGTAAGTACTAGACACATTGCTTTCTCTATATTCTGCCTAGCATGCCATTGCAGTTTATAGGACACTGAGAAGCTAAGAAATGTCCTGGTCCTTCCTCTCGATGTGACCACACTTCGTGATTGTTTTAGCCTGGAATTACGGCGAGTTTTCTCAATATTTCATAGCAATTTCTCCATTTTATAGTCACTCGTCCAGAACCATTGTCAGCTGCTATGGTGAAGAAAGGATCTGTCAATATTTTCAGCCAATCAGATACAATTTTCAAGATCTTACATTCTGTTGAGGCTAACAGGTATGCAGTTCACATGTTTCTTCAGAAATTCGGAAATTCCCCCTGGTTTCACGTCAGTTGAAGTTAATTGATTTCTCCTTATCCTTCTTTATCATTTCTTATTTATGTTTAGATTTTGCCTTGAGCTGACCTAGCTCCTGAAGGCAGTTTTCAAGACACTGAGAAGCTAAGCTCGTTGATACAGTTTCCTTGTCATTCCTGGCAGCAGTGTCCTGGTTCTTCCTCCCAATGTGACGGCACCTCGTGATTCCTTTGGCCTGGAGTTACAGAGACCTGGCGACTCCTCGCCCTACGTAGCAGGTTCGGTAGGGCGGAAACCTGAACCATCGGCCTTCAGATTCCTAGTCAAGCGTGCTACAACTGAGCCATCCCCGCTTATATTCTCCCCAGTTCTTCAAACAACTCAATAACATCGAATTTCCTTCATCTAGATCAACTCCTGAGCGAATTTTCGGAGAAGAATCTTTCAATCTTCCGTTTGTAAGGAGTGCCAAAAGCTCGATGTCTGTCAGCAGAAAACGGTAAGTAACAATCTATTTTCATTTCTCTTCGTATCAGAGGCCGAGGAATCCCGTAGCCTGCGTGAAATCCTTGTTAATAAAGTGAAAAAATATTTTGTTTTCTCGTGTATCAAACAATTCATTAATCATTTTGCTGCATTTTTATAGGAGAGAATACAACCAGTCACTTTCAAGAGCTAAAGATAACACACCAAAGTTTCCAAAGCCAGTATGTATAAGATTAATGTCTATCTCACATTAGATGCCAGGCGAAAATGTCAGCAAATAGTAGCAGTCGTAGTGTTTTGCACGGATAATTTTGCGTTCTCGCAAATCTCACCTGACATCTGATGTGAAATAGTCTTTATTTGTTCATTTTTCCAATATGGAGTCTTGAAAAGAAATCTTTTCAAGCTGACCATCAATAGTAACATAACATATTATACTAATATACCACATCAATATAGTAATAACATTATTTTAGAAGTGCCTTGTTGGGGAAAAAACGATAGCTTGGAAAATGGTTGTCCAGCTAATAGACTTGTGGGCCAGGAATTTCCTGTTATTGAGTACATGCATGTTCTTGGATTAACCATATTTAGCCTTGTTACTCCTCTTTAGTGCCAAGTAGCCGCTCCCTCCCCCCGTTTATTATGTTCAAAATATTTCGAACCCCAGGCTTTAGTAGAACCCCCTCGCCTCGCTAATTGATTTTATTACAAGTTTAAACACAAATTTCCTTAACTTTGGTGGCAAAATTGATCAAAAGCTGTTGAAAATATTACTTTTATTTTGAAATATTTACCCCCACTAATTAGGACCTATTGAATTTTCAAACATTTCCCCACCACCACTATCATTGAGACCACACCTTCTATTTGGCCCTGAAGATTATACTCTGAGGATTTTTTATTTCGTTCCCAGATGATTCCAAAGCCTATAATCACAGAAGAACCTAAAAGCGATATTCCATTGAAGAGAAGGTAAGTTGATTTCTCTAAAAGATGTTTTAAGATTTGTTTTGTAGGTAAGAATTTTAGCTGCATGAAAATAGCGTTGATTGAAATGTTGTATTTCCGTCTATTTGTGTAATAGATAGCATGGAATATTTGACCAATGGAATGGCGAGCATGAGCCAATAGAAACATTATGTAGCAGTCATCTTAATAAAGTTGATCATGCTTAGCCTGTTATAAAATGAAAGACAAAATCCATCAAGGTTTGCAATGACTGAATTCTGTGTTGAGTTTGCCACCTTGATAACACGACAGAGCTGGTGAACTCCTGCCATTTTAACAATTTAAAACGGTTGGTGGTGATTTAAACATCATTTTCATGTCGAATTTAATTGAAACTTGGAATTTTTAGCAGCATGTATTAAACTCGACACGGCAAAACTACGATGTTTAAACTAGGCCTTTGAGATTATATGAAAATAAGAATGTTGTGAAAAATTGAACCTGAACATGTCATGTCCAGCCCGTTTAAGCTAGCGTATTCTCTCGTTGCAGAAAACATTTGTTCTATGGAGCAGAGGCAATGAAGCTGCTTAAAACTCCTCCAGTTATCAAGGTAAACACACCTACTTTTTTAAGATTTCAAGTTGAAAAGTCGATCTGTTTGTGCGTAATTTATCCCAGTGAACACATGCACAAACACTGAAGGCGAAATGTTGGATCTGACACTGCCTGCATATGGTCTTGGATGCCATGCAGCTTACTGTAGAATATAACACTGGTCAATGCTTAAATATAATGCTCGATCCAAACTTCTTTTCTGGAAATAAAAAGAGCTATGCCAATGCGCAGCGGCTCTTAGAGACACCTTTGCAGGGATGCTCAGCAAGAGATGGAATCTGGCGTATCGTTCTAAATCTGACGCCACAATCATCAAACTGCAAAATCTCATTAAATGACGTCACAATGAAGTGATAATTAACTATAAAAAGGCTGCGAGCGCAAAATTCATTAGTCGGAAGGTTTTCACAGAGGGAACACGTTGTTTTCAGCATTCGCTATCGAGTTTCTAGAATCATAGTTAGTTTTAATATCTATGTTTTACTAAGTATTGGAATTGGTTATCAGTAGTTAACAGAAGGAGTATGCATGTGAAAGAATCGCTTGCTTCAAGGATCATTCAAAAAATTGGACTTTCAAATGTGGAAATTCGTTTTACGCCTACGGCACTGTAGGAGCTAGCATATTTCGTTTTGTTTTGTTTTCTTCGCAGCTTGTCGAAGGTAGGTTTAGGAACATTGAGAAACTAGGGTTATCGGAGAAGTTCTTCCTCTCAGTTTGACCGCACCTCATGATTTTACGGCACTGTAGGAGTTAGCATATTTCGTTTTGTTTTGTCTTCTACGCAGCTTGTCGAAGGTAGGTTTAGGAACATTGAGAAGCTAAGGTTATCAGAGAAGTTCTTCCTCTCAGTCTGACCACACCTCGTGATTTTACTGCACTGCAGGAGTTAGCATATTTGTTTTGTCTAATACGCAGCTTGTTGATGGTACGTTTGGGAACACTGAGAAGGTAAGGTTATTGAAGAAGTTTGTCCTCTCAGTCATCACACTTCGTGATATTTTTTGGGCTGGAATTAGAGACTATTGGCGACTGGCGACTTTCCTCACTCTAGGTTAACATGTTTGCCAGGACGGGGCTCGAATCATTGAAATTTGGATTTGTAAACAAGCGCACTTCTGCTGAGCTGTCCCTGACCCATTTATCTCTATCCTTAGTTATTATCAATATTATTTGTTTGATTGTTTCTCCGATTGATAGAACTTATGCTGACACTTTCTTGTTGCTTTCATTTTGATAGAACCCAAGCCATTTCAAACAGATCCGAAGTCACAGAACACCCGCTTCTATTCTCAAGGTAAATGTTTATTTTTGCAAGACATCTTCTCAGCCTCTATGAAATGTTTGCATTGAGTTTATGATTCGTTGTGATAAAACACTTGCACATAGAATTTATTATAATTGATTTTCACTTCCAATTTAATTGATTGGCTTTCTAATATGTGCCAATTACGATCAGAAGCTACGCGTTGCTTGCGAATTTAGCAATACCGCGTTCCCACTGACCTAGTTAAACCAGCTTTATCTATACCAGGTTAACTTTCAACCAATCAGATGCATTCGATTTGTTATATTGACCAATTAGAAGGCCCTATTCGATAACTTTGTTTAGTTTCAGTGTTTCAGCTGGTTTAACTTGCAAGTATGACAAGGGCATCATTTCTTCAGCCGTTGTAAACTTGAACAATCCAAGAGGATTTATCGAATTCTTTTGAAACTTTTACAGCCAAGGAAAGCCACAGACAAGAAAGATGCCACGGGAAAATCAGTTCGTAAACGTGTTGTCATTTGTAAGTTCAACATTCAGTATTTTGTCTCTGTCTTTATCTGAGTGACATTTTTGTATGACTATTTGATATTGGTATGTGTTCAAAGATAAAATTTGATATCCTGTGGCGAAATATGAAATCCCATTGACACATTCGCCACAGGATATCAAATTGATTTTTTAACACATATTAATATCAAAAATTAGTAAGAAGATGGTCGAAAAAAACAAGACTTTCACGAAAATGTAAATACATATTGTTTCTTCATCGTTTTAGTCAGTCACACGCTGATGATAACATAAGATTGAACGGCCTTAGTGTGTTAAGAAAACTTTCCGTTTGTTGCATCTAGTTCATTTCAGACCTTTCTGTCAGGTGTTCCTCAAGGCTCTGTTTAAGGTCCAATTCTTTTCAACTTTTACATAAATGACCGACTTTTCTAATATCTGTCATATTTACATATATCATCTTTCGTGTTATGGCGCAGTGGTGTAATTCTCTGACTTTGCAGCCAGAACAGTCAGGCGGACAGGGTTTGATACCCGGTAGAGCCCCACCACTTAAGCGTCATGACAGGGGTTGGGAATTGATCAGGTCTATTCTTCTTCTACGATCCCAGCGCTTGGCGCTAAAAACCGCAACTTCACCTTCACCTTCACCTTTCGTATTTCAATTTATTTCAATTCATACATACCTCATAGGGAAAATCATTCCCTCATACTGGTATTCTTTTTATGAAAGATTTATTATGATGATGATTATTAAGAATTATTTCGCAGTGTCCTTGATTTGAAATTTAATCTTTTGCAGCTGATCCAAACATATCAATTTCCCCAGTAAAGCTACCGGATTCTCCTGTGAAAGTACCTGAATCACCCACTTGCTTAACAAATGAAGTTTTCAAGGACGTGAACACTGGTGAAAAGAAAGATTTGGATAACGCTGAGCAAAGTGACATCGGTAAGTGATAATTGAATCAATGAATCAATCAATTGATCATTTAATCAATCATTCGGTCACTGGATTACCGTAAAAGCTCTATTAAGCCCCTCTTCTCTATTAAGCCCCCCTACTTATATCAAATTTGAGAGGTTACCAAAGATTCTCCATTTATTTATTGAATGAATAGCTTGAAAGGAGCTTATATCTTGATTTTTTTTAAATTATTTAAATTATTTTAATCATTTTTGAAAGAATTCATTAAAAATTAAAAAAAAAATGTTAATCATCGTAAATCTAAACCAATAGAGGGAAAATGGTATAATCTTTAAGAAGACCATAGTTTATGAAGGTCTACCATAAGGTGGCAAGCAGAAATCTGTAGCTTTTTTGGTTTAGGATTAAGAAATTTGATGACGTCATAGCCTCAAATTTATTAGATGCTGCCATTTGAAAATAATCAAGATATTGTTAAATTTCCACGGCAGATGTACTGCAAAAAGCCCTAAGTCCCTTCCAAGCCATTTAATTCAAAGAAAATTGTAATGGAATTTAGCACCGTCCTGTTTAAAGGGGCTCCGTCGTCAAACAGTAAACAAATCTGTAAACTCGCACGTGTCAGGGATTATCCATTGTTCATCCATTGTTCTCTGCAGTTTGTTTGGTGGCTTCACCCAAGCCACAAAAAAAGTGACCGTTAAAAATCGACTTATATCCGAGCAATC
>REGL01000179.1:44807-58027 GCA_004194395.1 Aurelia aurita complex sp. Pacific
CTTGGTCTTTGATCTACTTGCCAAGAAGCAAAATTTGAAGATCGAAGGCCTTTTGTAATCAAAAAATGGTGATTTTCAAACAGGGGTACTTTTTCTTTTGGACACCCGGTACTTTACGGACCACGCAACCTAAATTACGGAACACACCCACGTGCGAGATGAGCTGATTGTAATAAAGCTACCATGCTACCTGTAATGAATATGAATATGAATTAACGCCTGCCGCTATGCAACAAAGAAGCTTAATTTCGTATTTATTTTGCAGGTGGAGTGCAATTGGATGCTCATTTACATTCACAGTTGTAAGGCATGCAGTCACATGTGGGATCGTAAGAGGCAGCGAACGCGGTGCTTTATTGCATGTTCATTTAATGCACAGTGGAGACGTGGTATTGCATGTGAAACCTCAGGAAGCGAAGAAGGCAGGGTTCTATCTCGAATGAAATAGCGAAGATATTTATTTTGAGGTATGTAAGAGAACCTTATTCTTGTTCCAATTTAAAAAAGTTTTATACGAGAAACTAAGAATTTTATTATTTGAGCATGGAATCTCAGGAAGCAAAGAGCGCACAGTTCGATCACGAATGAAATAGCGAAGAAATAGCAAAATAGCGAAAGAAACAAGGTGTCGTGGCGCAGTGGTGTAATCCACTGACTTTGCAGCCAGAACATTCAGGCGGACAGGGCTCGATACCAGGTAGAGCCCCACCACTTGAGCGTCATGACAAGGGGTCGCGGACTCAATTAGGCCTATTCTACTTCTGCGATCCCAGCGCTTGGCGCTAAACACAGCAAATTCACCTTCACTGCCAAAAGCTCCTTAAAAATCTTTTTATATGGACACTGAAAGTTTTCTTAACAGTTTCTTGAAAGTTTCATCAAATCCTCGTTTTAAACATCGATGAGGGATTTTCCTTGTCTTCGTGGACACCCATTGCGAATTTTACGAAACTTTTCCTCTGTTTTGTTATTAGACCTTCTCAAGAATACCGAGAAACAGACTACCAGAGGCCGACAAAAGATCTCTTCCTGGGAAAATGCGAATTTTATTTCATTTTACATTGATTAAGTGGATTGGACAACGTAGCGTAGTTTGTGCAAGTTGTCGGTAGAAAATACTTCGAAAATAACTTGGTAAGATTGAACACGTTCATAAACCAACAATTTAAGGTTTAAACTCCACATAACATACAAAAATTAAACTCAACATAACATACAACAGATACAAGGCTTGCCGAAAGGGGACGAGGGGGCAAACTGCCCCAAACCCCAACTTCAGAGGGATCCTTACAAGCTATACGATAGGTAGGGATAGGAAGATTGCTAAAACAGAGCCTTCCATTGTTTTCCGAGAGTCTATGCCCCTGAAAGTATTTTTATCGAATCAAATGTCATTTTATTTACGTTACAAATCCCCACGAAAACAATTTATCCTTTAATGCTGGATACCAAAATTTCACCTAAATTCGATTGAAAATGCGACACATTTCACAGTTTGATGTTAACTACAGACTTCACTAAAGGTTNACTTGCCAAGAAGCAAAATTTGAACATCGAAGGCCTTTTGGAATCAAATTTTGGTGATTTTCAAACAGGGGTACTTTTTATTTGGACACCGGTACTTTACGGACCACGCAACCTAAATTACGGAACACACCCACCTGCGAGATGAGCTGATTGTAATAAAGCTACCATGCTACCTGTAATGAATATGAATATGAATTAACGCCTGCCGCTATGCAACAAAGAAGCTTAATTTCGTATTTATTTTGCAGGTGGAGTGCAATTGGATGCTCATTTACATTCACAGTGGTAAGGCATGCAGTCACATGTGGGATCGTAAGAGGCAGCGAACGCGGTGCTCTATTGCTTGCTCATTTGATGCACAGTGGAGACGTGGTATTGCATGTGAAATCTCAGGAAGCGAAGAAGGCAGGGTTCTATCACGAATGAAATAGCGAAGATATTTATTTTGAGGTATGTAAGAGAAACTTATTCTTGTTCCTATTTAAAAAAGTTTTATGCGAGAAACTAAGAATTTTATTTTTTGAGCATGGAATCTCAGGAAGCAAAGAACGCACAGTTCGATCACGAATGAAATAGCGAAAAAAGAGCGATATAGCGAATGAAACAAGGTGTCGTGGCGCAGTGGTGTAATCCACTGACTTTGCAGCCAGAACAGTCAGGCGGACAGGGTTCGATACCCGGTAGAGCCCCACCACTTGAGCGTCATGACAAGAATCACGGACTCGATTAGGCCTATTCTACTTCTGCGATCCCAGCGCTTGGCGCTAAACACAGCAAATTCACCTTCACCGTCATTGCCAAAAGCTTCTTAAAGATCTTTTCATATGGACACTGAAAATTTTTTTTCAACAGTTTCTTGAAAGTTTCCTCAAATCCTCGTTTTAAACATCGATGAGGGATTTTCCTTGTCTTCGTGGACACCCATTGCGAATTTTACGAAACTTTTCCTCTGATTTGTTATTAGACCTTCTCAAGAATACCGAGAAACAGACTACCAGAGACCGACAAAAAGATCTCTTCCTGGGAAAATGCGAATTTTATTTCAACGTAGCGTAGTTTGTGCCAGTGGTCGGTAGAAAATACTTCGAAAATAACTTGGTAAGATTGAACACGTTCATAAACCAACAATTTAAGGTTTAAACTCCACATAACATACAACAATGAAACTCAACATAACATACAACAGATACAAGGCTCGCCGAAAGGGGACGAGGGGGCAAACTGCCCCAAACCCCAACTTCAGAGGGACCCCTACAAGCTATACGATAGGTAGGGATAGGAAGATTGCTAAAACAGAGCCTTCCATTGTTTTCCGAGAGTCTATGCCCCTGAAAGTATTTTTATCGAATTAAATGTCATTTTATTTACGTTACAAATCCCCACGAAAACAATTTATCCTTTAATGCTGGATACCAAAATTTCACCTAAATTCGATTGAAAATGCGACACATTTCACAGTTTGATGTTAACTACAGACTTCACTAAAGGTTTGTAAGGTGGCCTAAGGTCTGTAACCTGTTCTAAAGCGTCCGCCATAAAGAATTTGCTATCTTAAGCCTTGCTTTGATTCATAGCGAATTCAGTTTGACTTTTATGTGCATAAGACATCTAACTTCGAAATGTTTTGTCGTTTCGCAGCATACCTTGGGCAACTGGCTTGCAAGTCTTCCATTCGCCACTGATAGTACCTGCACAGTCTATGGTAAGTTAAGAATCTCTTGAAAGTTTTGCCAGAAATAGGGGCTCTGTGATATTTAGAAAGACTCTGTGGCCGCTGTTATATTTATCTATTTCAGTAGAAAGTTGTTGACTTACACCCTAAATATACGCACAGACCTACTGTTTATATCTTTTTTGTTTCGATAATTTATTTTGAGTGGGCTGGAAGGATTTCTAGCTATTTAAAGCTAATTTAAGCCCACTGTGCATGCCGCATCCAGGCATGGGACCCCTAGTTTAATGTCCCTTCTGAAGGACGGCGAGGTGAGTTGTGAGGTCAGGCCGTAGGTCACCCATCCGTAGTTGACCTCACTCGACCGAGCTTCAAGGCAGTCTGTCTGTCACACATCTGATTGGCTGCAATAAGGTCAGAGCTCAACACAAGGGATGTCTTTGTGAATCGGTTCACTTGAAACAAAGGAAGCCTGATCGTTAGCATTTTCTACGGCCGTAGAAAGTCAGTAGGATTAGCAGACATTTAATTCTCCTATTCTTTGTATTGTCCTTATCACCGAATCAGATGCATGACAGACCGTGACAGACTGCCTTTAACTTCAGTCACCTACAAGACTCCTTTTTGCATGCCCAACGAGGCATTTTGCTTCTGTCTTCATTCGCTAATCGCTTTGAAATGGATAATTATTGTAATAATTATGACTATGGTTACAAGACATGAAGCGTGAAAGTTTGGATGAATGTATGAATGAATGAACGAAAGAATGAATGAAAGAATGAATAAAAGAGAGAATAAACGATTCACACAATAAGAGCATGCGAGAGCATTCATGAATACATAGAGGAAGTAGTCTGACCATATTCGTCTGACTAATGTATGACACGTGTAAACGTGATTAGAAGAACATGTTGAATATTTGTTTATCAAATTTATGCTGCGATGTTTGTGTTTATGATAAGTATTTGTTGTTGTTTTGAATTTACAGGACAGCTGATTATACAGGAAACTTCGAGTTCTTATAAAAAGACGAGCACATTTCTTGATTTATCAAATTATTTTGTAAAGAGCTTCAGCTTGAATGACAGCTGCTGTGAGATGACAAGACAGTTTTCTAAGGAGGGTGGTGCTGAAATCTATAAAGCACAAGGTGGAATTTGGTTTCTTGGACGAGTAATTTTAAGTTGTCAAATTCGTGAAATGATAATTACATTAAAGGAATCTCTTGTGCAGGGAAAATCAACGCAGCTTGGAGCATTGTGTTAACGAGTGTAAACAAACGGTCTTTCGATCGATGTACACTTAAAGGGGCTCCGTCGCCAAACTGTAAACAAATCTCTAAACACCACACGTGTCCATTGTTCTCCATTGTTTTCTGCAGTTTGTTTGGTGGCTTCACCCAAGCCACCAAAAAGTGCTCTTTAAAAATCCACTTATATCCAAGCAATCGTAAAAGATATGAATGTTTGGTTTTTTCCTTTGTAAACTTCTCTGCCAAGTTCAAATTCAAAGGCATATCAAAATCTAAACTCAGTTCGTTGAGAACGCTCCATGAAAGCAATTAACTTTAACATTAACTTGATTTATTTGCGATGAAAACTTTTGGTGAAATTGTGAAACCGAAATTTGAAGGAATTTCCTTGAAGTTTCGCGATGTTCTTAGTGGAGAGTCAGAAAACACATTCACGCTACAAAATATAAAGTCACATTCTGATCAGAACGTCAGAACGTAGGTTTGAGAGGACTCATCAGTGTGCCAGAAGTTGCCCATTTCTTTTACCATCTTCCTTCGTAGTATATAATTCCTTTCAAACTGCATATGTAAATTCCCGATTACTGAATATATTACATCCTTGCAGGTAACCCAGCATCGTCAACAATGGATTCCATGAAAACAATAAGCAACGTATGGTTCCGTGGATTATTCAGGCGAAAGAAAATCACTCGCTCAACAAAACAAATTCACGGACTGGCGAGATGCTTGACAACAACCCATCTCATCTCGCTTGGCGTTGGAGCTACTCTAGGAGCGGGCACTTACGTCGTTACTGGACAGGTGGCAGCGAACATGGCGGGACCTTCTGTAACTATTTCATTCGCTATTGCCGCATTCACTTCTATACTATCCGGACTGTGTTATGCTGAGTTTGGCTCTCGGGTGCCTAAAACGACCGGAAGTGCCTATACGTACAGTTACGTCACCGTTGGGGAGATATGGGCGTTTGTGATTGGTTGGAATTTGATTCTGGAGTATATGATCGGGACAGCCGCTGACGCCGCGGCGTTATCCGGAGCGTTTGACTATGCAATCGGATATAGAGTGCGAAATTTAACAATAACGTATATTGGGACTTTCAACACGTCATACATTGGCGAATATCCTGATTTTCTTTCTTTTATATTCANAACTTCTCTGCCAAGTTCAAATTCAAAGACATATCGAAATCTAAACTCAGTTCGTTGAGAACGCTCCATGAAAGCAATTTACTTTGACATTAACTTGATTTATTTGCGATGAAAACTTTTGGCGAAATTGTGAAACCGAAATATGAAGGAATTTCCTTGAAGTTTCGCGATGTTCTCAGTGGAGAGTCAGAAAACACATTCACACTACAAAATCTAAAGTCACATTCTGATCAGAACGTCAGAACGTAGGTTTGAGAGGACTCATCAGTGTGCCAGAAGTTTGCCCGTTTCTTTTACCATCCTCCTTCGTAGTATATAATTCCTTTCAAATTGCATATGTAAATTCCCGATTTCTGAATATATTAAATCCTTGCAGGTAACCCAGCATCGTCAACAATGGATTCCATGAAAACAATAAGCAATGTATGGTTCCGTGGATTATTCAGGCGAAAGAAAATCACTCGCTCAACAAAACAAATTCACGGACTGGCGAGATGCTTGACAACAACCCATCTCATCTCGCTTGGCGTTGGAGCTACTCTAGGAGCGGGCACTTACGTCGTTACTGGACAGGTGGCAGCGAACATGGCGGGACCTTCTGTAACTATTTCATTCGCTATTGCCGCATTCACTTCTATACTATCCGGACTGTGTTATGCTGAGTTTGGCTCTCGGGTGCCTAAAACGACCGGAAGTGCCTATACGTACAGTTACGTCACCGTTGGGGAGATATGGGCGTTTGTGATTGGTTGGAATTTGATTCTGGAGTATATGATCGGGACAGCTGCTGACGCCGCGGCGTTATCAGGAGCGTTTGACTATGCGATCGGATATAGAGTGCGAAATTTAACAATAACGTATATTGGGACTTTCAACACGTCATACATTGGCGAATATCCCGATTTTCTTTCTTTTATATTCACCATCATGGTTACCATTATTCTTGCATGTGGTGTGAGGGAGTCTGCGCAGTTCACCACCTTTTTTAATATCTTCAATGTTACCGTTGTCATATTCATTATTGTGACCGGCTTCATTTACGCAGATATCCGGAACTGGACTGAAGGAGATGGGTTCTTTCCGTATGGTGGTATGGGGGTGATATCCGGAGCAGCAACTTGCTTTTACGCTTTTGTTGGTTTCGATGTTATTGCAACAACTGGCGAAGAAGCGACAAATGCACCGAAATCCATTCCCATTGCGATCGTAGCTTCGTTGTTAATCGTTTTCGTCGCATATTTTGGTGTCTCCTCAGTTGTAACTCTGATGATTCCGTATAATCTACTTGACAAACATTCCCCTATTCCTGATGCGTTCAAACAACGTGGTTTGCCATGGGCTAACTATATAATATCGATTGGTGCAATTTGCGGACTATCGTCAAGCCTGCTCGGTAATCTATTCCCTTTACCTCGAATCATACTTGCCATGTCTCATGACGGGCTGTTATTCGAATGCCTCGGTCGGATCAATAAACGAACAGAAGTACCCGTTAATGCGACCGTATATCCCGGAATCCTCACCGCTTTTTTCGCTCTGTTGTTCGATCTGCAGGAGTTAGTGGAGATGATGAGCATAGGTACGTTACTAGCTTACAGCCTTGTTTCCTTGTGCGTACTCATATTACGCTACCAACCTGATGATCATATCCAGAAATCACACGAATATGAAGCCGAAACAGGGAAACAAGAGAGGACAACTGAAATGGACAATGCAAAGATTGAAGTAGCGGAGGATATTCTTAGACCGCCGCTGCTTAGCCCTGATAAAGAACAGGAGGTGATAAATGGGAAAATTCAAGCCTTTGATACATTTTCTATCGATGACAAAACTGAAGAAAGTGAGAGTAGTTTGTTGCTGGGAGACTCAAAGACGAGCGAAGACCAGTCAAATGCTGAAGCAGATTCACGTGACCAGTCACATGATAAATCACGTGCACCAACTCGACTTACAGGCAGAATAGTTTCATGTTCATGTATCTTATTATTGCTATGGTTTTTCGGGTTTAACAGTACTTTGATATTCGCGTTTGATGATATCCTCAACAAGCAGATACTACCCATTACATTATTGGTTGTCTTTGGAGTGCTCAGTATTGGATCAATCTGCGTCATAGCCTCGATGCCACAATCGAAGACGAAAATTGGATTCATGGCGCCCTGTATTCCTGGAATGCCGATTCTTGCGATTTATTTGAATATTTTCTTGATGCTGAGGCTGTCTACAATTACATGGGTGCGATTTGGAGTCTGGATGCTTATAGGTAATTTGAATTTCAAATCAATATTTGGGAGCCAATTTATGTACTGGACAGCATAGGTTCCAAATCTTTAAAAAAGGCCGGTGTAAAATTGAGTGACCTATTTCTTTGAACTGAACTACTTTAAAGAAACTTTAGCTATTTCTCTATAATTCTACCGTTGGACTTTTCTGAAATCTTTAATAGTTTCAGAATTAGAGTGTTTTTCTTCCTTTTCAAGAATTCAAGAAAAATTTTCAAAAAAACTTAAAACCATCGAAATTTCTAAACCGTTTGACGCAACATGAAGTAATTTCGAAGAGAACTATAGTTTATGGATGCCTACAATATGGTATCAAGCAAAAGTCTGTCACTCATCTGGTTTATGATTTAGAAATTTAATGACGTCACATCCTAAAATGAACTGAAATGTAAAATACACTATAATTTTGAAAAATATTCAAAATTTCTGGAAAGTCCAACGGTAGAATTATAGATAAGTATCTAAAGTTTCTTTCAAGACATTCAATCAGAAGAAATAGATCATTGAATTTTACACCCACCTTTTTACGCTGAGTTAAAGATTTGGAACCTATGCTGTACTGGACGGATGAAAAAAAAGGTTAACACGTTTAATGGGCTGTGGGATAAAAAGTACGTGGCCGATATTCAAAATTAAAACGTTAATCTATCAGTCAAAGGCAAAATTAGATGTTAACACATTCGACGGAAAATTCGATGGACTCGAAACCAGCCTTTACCAAATTATTTACATCTTCTTGGAGCGGTATTGCTGTTTCATGTGTTTCGGTCTTGATACAGCAAATCAACATTGAACAACAATTATATGTAAGTGTGAACGGGCCCTTAGCTGCTTTTGATGGTAATTTAAATTCTAAACATTGGCAAATGAAACTGTGGTTAAAATAATTTTTAATGTATCTTTAATTTCAGGTGCGATGATTTACCTTTTCTATGGCACATGGTTTAGCAAGCAAGGAATCGATGACAAGAAAGAATTGACAGAACCATTGGATAAAGTTGACTAATTCTTCAATCCTCGTGTTGTTTTTCTTTCTAACTTTGACAGGTAACAGTTTCTGACTTTATGACTTACACTTTCAAATTCATCATGGTAAAATTCCCGCTGAGTTACAGTACTCAAGGTGAAAGATGTCTGAGGGGGCACCCTAGAAAATTCCCCAACAGTTTCGAAGGACATTATTCCGTTTTCCAGAGCAATTCACTACAACCTGATGAATATGCGTCGACCTATGAAGTAGATTGATTACATGAGTGTGAGTTTTCTGCGTTGAATTGAATGATGGTTATGGCCTCAAACTGAAAGCTTGTATGAGTTTCAGTGAAAATAAAAACATCAGATTGAAAATATGCAAGCAATCACGTCATCAGTCTACCTATCAAGAAATAATTTGGAGAAATTGCTGAGTCTTAAATAAGAATATCCCGATGTTGCTCAATGTTGCTTGATCCTCTTTTTGACACTCATGAAATACAAGTTCGTTTTCTAAAAGTTGCATGCAAACTAGGATACGCGGAATTTTCATTCGTAATACAAAATTAAAAAATGCCTCTCCTCTAACCTTCGTTGCTTAGTTACTATCACGTTTGGTGTAGGGTTTTAGTCAATTTATAAATTTTTAAAATCATCAGGTAGGAAGTTTAGTAAATTTTCAAATTGCAGTTTAGTTATCATCGATGTAGTGAAGACAAAACTGAAGTATTTTTTCATGAATCTCAACCTCATTCCCCGATCTTGTAAAATTTACCAGGAGCATTTAATAAAGGGTTAAAACCATATATCTTTATACAATTGTTAAGTATCTGTATTTAGTTCAGATTATGCAGCCATACACGTATTTTTTTATAAGAAGCTGCCCATAAGAAACTCAACTCTCAGATCGCCAAAAAATTAAGAAACTCCAGTGCAGGGAAAATATAAGTTAAGAAATTATTTATTTTGATAAAGGAAATCCTTGAAATATTTTTACTTTACTTTCACTTGTTTCCTGTATCATATTACTAATACGGTACTTGAGTAATGTGTAAAGAAATGTTCATGAGGGCACAGGTAGTGAACATGAATACTGTTGTGGAACCTCTAAGAAACTCGTAATAAACTCTGAGTACTGAAAATCTGATAATTTTAAGAAACTTTCAACACTGGGCCAAATTCTTAGTTTCTTGTAAAAAAATACGTATGCTCTGAAATACTGCTTGGCAAACATTTGAGATTTGCTTGCCAAGCAAAATGATTGCCTGATTGGCCATGTCAAAACAGATTCTTTGACAAACAATTTTTACTTGTGAAAAGCAGTAAATGTTTTTGAATTTTTCCAAACCCATCCCCTATGATATTTGTTCAATCCTGATTGTCAAGTAGTGTTTTACAATTGACCAAACATCTTGAAAAGCAAATCTCGCATGTTTGGCAAACAATGCTTGCTCAACTGACAGGTCTTCACGTTTTAATTCAGTTGGTCACAATTAATTTTTTCACCAAACAAACCTTTCACCCTATTTAAATGCAAAGATTGCCCAAGAAGATGACTACATGTGTTGAACTGGGTGTAAACAAGTGATGAAATTTGTAGCTAATTTTTTCTATTTTGCAACGTTGTCAGAAAAAGTACTACCTTGTGAATCAGACTTTGATAATCTCCAAGGACATTTTCCAAAGAGCAATTATGTCTTGTTCAATTCTTACCCTGACCATCCCCCTGGAACATCCCCAGACACTTGCTCAAAAATATGCCTGGCCCCTGGGCATTTGACCGTAAATTTTCCCCCAGCCCCAGGCATTTGAGTAGCATTTCACAAGAACAGGAGCTTTTGCTTATACAGTAATTGGGAATATGGCATTTTCTCATTGCCCAGACCCTGGCCTTCGCCACATAAAATTTGCCCGGCTCCCGGGCATTTGTGCAAGACATTTTTGTTAACTCCCAGGCTGCCTGGGGGGAAGGTCAGGGTAGGAATTGAATGAGACATTAGTTAGCAATGTGTTCATTGATGCCTTTAATCCTTTGCCCATGCTTTCTTTTTCTTATTTTTCATTTTCTTGTAATATTTCTTNATAAAATGGGTTGATATTTTTGGGTTGTAATGAAGCTAAACTGATATTTTTGGGGTTCCTAAAAATTCCCCGGACTTACCCCCCCCCCCCTCCGTATGCGTATGTGCCGAGTGTCCCCCCTGGGGAAAATTCCCCAACAGTTTCGAAGGACATTATATAAAAGCAATTCACTACAACCTGATGGATATGCGTCGTATTTCATGAAAATTTTGGGCGCTTGTCGACCTATGAAGTAGATTGATTACATGAGTCTGAGTTTTCTGCGTTGAATTGAATGATGTTTATGGCTTCAAACTGAAAGCTTGTATGAGTATCAGTGCAAATAAAAACATCAGATTGAAAATAGTCAAGTAATCACGTCATCAGTCTACCTATCAAGAAATAATTTGGAGAAATCGCTGAGTCGGGAATAAGAATATCCAGATGTTGCCCAATGTTGCTTGATCCTCTTTTTGTCTCTCATGAAATATAAGTTTGTTTTCTAAAAGTTGCATGCAAACCAAGATTCACGGAATTTTCATTCGTAATACAAAATTAAAGAATGCCTCTCCTCTAACCTTCGTTGCTTAGTTACTGTCACGTTTGGTGCAGGGTTTTCGTCAATTTATAAATTTCAAAAATTGTCAGGTAGGAAGTTTAGTAAATTTTCAAATTGCAGTTTAGTTATCATCGATGTAGTGAAGACCAAACTGAAGTATTTGTTCCTGAATCTCAACCTCATTCCCCCATCTTGTAGAATCTAACAAGAGCATTTAAATTGTTAAATTAAATTGTTAAACTATCAGTATCTAGTTTAGATATGTATGCAGCCATACACGTATTTTTTATAAGAAACTGCCCATAAGAAATTCAACTCTCAGATCGCCAAAAAATTAAGAAACTCCAGTGCTGGGAAAATATAAGTTAAGAAATTAGTTATTTTGATAAAGAAAATCTGATAATTATAAGAAACTTTCAGTACTGGGCCAAATTCTTAGTTTCTTGCTTGCCAAGCAAAATGATCCATGTCAAAACAGATTCTTGACAAATAATTTTTACTTGTGAAAAGCAGTAAATGTTTTTGAATTTTTCCAAACCCATCCCCTATGATATTTGTTCAATTCTGATTGTCAAGTAGTGCTTTACACTGTGACCAAACATGAAAACAATGCTTGAAAAGCAAATCTCACATGTTTGGCAAACAATGCTTGCTCAATTGACAAGGTCTTCACGTTTTAATTCAGTTGGTCACAATTAATTTTTTCACCAAACAAACCTTTCACTCTATTTAAATGCAAAGATTGCCCAAGAAGATGACTACATGTGTTGAACTGGGTGTAAACAAGTGATGAAATTTGTAGCTAATTTTTTCTATTTTGCAACGTTGTGAGAAAATGTACTTCCTTGTGAATTAGACTTTGATAATCTCCAAGGACATTTTCCAAAGAGCAATTATGTCTTGTTCAATTCTTCCCCTGACCATCCCCCTGGAACATCCCCAGACATTTGCTCAAAAATATGCCTGGCCCCTGGGCATTTGACCGTAAATTTTCCCCCGGCCCCCAGGCATTTGAGTAGCATTTCACAAGAACAGGGAGCTTTTGCTTATACAGTAATTGGGAATATGGCATTTTCTCATTGGCCAGACCCTGGCCTTCGCCACAGAAAATTTGCCCGGCTCCCAGGCATTTGTGTAAGACATTTTTGTTGACCCCCGGGCTGCCTGGGGGGGAGGTCAGGGTAGGAATTGAACGAGACATTAGTTAGCAATACGTTCATTGATGTCTTTAATCCTTTGCCCATGCTTTCTTTTTCTTATTTTTCATTTTCTTGTAATATTTCTTTCCACCACTTTCTTTTCTTTCTTGAATTTCAAGATATTTCTTTTTGTTTTTCCTTCTAAATTCTGAATCTGCCAATAGCTCATCAACCATTGTCCTTTTTCGTTCTTTCTTTGGAACTCTGGATGAGTAGAACTCTGATGGACCAGCAACAACTGTGCCAATTTGAAAGTACCTTTGGGAAAAGAGAATTTGACAAATGAGTTTTCTGATATACCGCAAACTCTCTATCATAGCATAGGTTCCAAATCTTTAAAAAGGCTGATGTAAAATTGAGTGCCCTATTTCTTTGAACTGAATGACTTCAAAGAAACTTTAGCTATTTCTCTATAATTCTACTGTTGGACTTTTCTGAAATCTTTAATAATTTCAGAATTAGAGTGTTTTTCTTCCTTTTCAAGAATTCAAGAAAAATTTTCAAAAAAACAAAAAACCATCGTAATTTCTAAATCGTTTGAC
>REGL01000179.1:62678-78853 GCA_004194395.1 Aurelia aurita complex sp. Pacific
CCACTTTTTAACCTGTCTGAGTTCAATATTGACAACTTTTACTAATTTATTTATATCATTACTCTCATAATATATGTTAGTGTCATCAGCAAATAGGAAGAATTTAAGTCTTTTAGATACATTAGGCAAGTCATTTATATACAATAGGAAGAGAAGAGGACCTAATACAGACCCCTGTGGAACCCCACAAGAGATTTTGAGTAGGCCAGAGTTAAAACCATTTATGCTTACATACTGTTCACGCTCTGAAAGGTATGATTTAAACCAATCTAAAGCACAACCTCTAATTCCATAGTGCTCCATCTTAGAAAGTAGGATTTGATGATTGACAGTGTCAAAGGCTTTTTGAAGGTCAATAAATACACCACAACCATATCTTTTATTATCTAAGCTATGTCTTATAGTTTCAGTCAAACTAATTAGAGCATGGTCTATTGAATGATTTTCCTGGAAACCAAATTGAAGGTCATACAAAATCTTGTGAAATTTTAGGAAATTAAAGAGACGTTTATACATTGCTCTTTCAAATATCTTACTGAAAATAGAAAGTAAAGATATTGGGCGGTAATTAGAAGCCTGCTGGTGATCACCCTTTTTGAATATGGTAATAACTTTAGCAATTTTGAGCTTGTCTGGAAAAACTCCTGACTCAAATGACTGATTAACCATTTGAGCTAGGAAAGGCGATAGAGAGGGGCCAAGAATTTTGAGCAGTCTAATTGGTATGCTGTTTGGACCAACAGATTTAGCTGGATTCAAAGCCGCAATAAGATCGTCAATTTCATAACGTGTGACTGGGGAAAGAAAGATTGAACTTGAATTTCTGTCTGACATATAGGCAAGAGGTGATTTCAAGGTTTTGGGGATTTTATCAGTAATATTTTCAGCTACGTTAACAAAGTAATCATTAAAAATATTTGACATGTGCGTTGGATCAGAGGTGATATTCCCATTGCTATCTTTGATCTTTTTAACAGAAGAAGAGGAAGAACTTTTCACACTTATAATAGATTTAATACCTGACCATAAAAGTTTCATGTTTTGTTTATTGGTAAGAAAATAATTTTGGAAGTAGGCAATTTTACTGTTTTTCAATTCCAAAACTACACGATTGCGAAACTTTTTATATAATGATTTTTTAACATCAGTGTTATCCTTCCTTAGACTACGAAAGATTTTATCACGTAATCTCATCATTTTCAAGATTCTACCATTTATCCATGGCCTAGCTTTTAATTTGATGGCTTTCTTATTTAGCTTTTTAATGGGAGCATGCTTCTCTGACAGTGAAAAGATCTCTTTCAAAAGTTTACTGAATTTATAGTTTACATCTAATGTGTTATCATTAACAAAATCAAGGTTGATGGAATTTAAATCTTCAATGCAATTTACCTCATTGAAATTAGTGAAATCATGTTTATAGTGACTAGCATTTAACATATCAAGTTTTAAATTCTTGATGATTAGAATTTGAGGAAAATGATCAGAAATTTGGGTTAGGATGTTACCACTGGTAATATTGAATTCAACTGCATTTGTAAATGTATTATCAATTAATGTAGAGGTTTGGTCAGAAATTCTAGATGGGTGAAGAATACATGGCATAAAATTGTTAGAGAAGAAATTATTGGCAAAATCACAAGTTTGAGTGTCTGAATTATAGTTGAGAAGGTTAACATTGAAGTCGCCCATTATAAAAGCAAGTTTATTAGAGGAAGAACCCAAGGAAAAATCTTCCATGGACAATTTCAAGTATAGCAAAGGAAGAACAATAGATTTGTTGTTTTAAAGATAATAGCCAGGTGCTCATCTTTTGTATGCACTTTTGCAAAGTTATCAGTCTGGTTCTAGGCATCCACAATTAAAAACAATAGCCAGGTGCTCATCTTTTGTATGTACTTTTGCAAAGTTATCAGTCTGCTTCTAGGCATCCAATGTTAACATCATTTCAATAATAGAAAATTCAATCAATAATTAGCGTACTTTTTGCAGGGTCTAGTTGTTGTGAAGCCGATTGTGTTTGGAAATAAATCACAATATTTTGGCAAGAAAAGAGAGACGGATGGACATACACATTGGTGGAAAATCTATGTCAAGCCATACAACGAAAATGAGGTACTTCACATTGCCTGAATTAATTATTGTGAAAACTTGGAAGAGAAGTTTGAATTGTTGAAGTCTCATCTTGAACGCACACTTGATCATGCACACACAGAATACACAGACACACAGAATCAGGCAATAAGTTAAAACGGATTTTGGCCATAGAAAAGGACAGGTGACTCAAAAAAAGATAATGACAATTATCTTCAAAGTAACCAAAAGTAACACAGTGATTTCGTCATTAACCCAAAAAAAGCACAGGCAATAATTCATCAAAACCCAAAAAAACTCATATGAGTCAGATTGAAAAAAATGCTTCAAGTCAAGTAGAGTATATAGTACTAGTCCAGCCAGCAATACCACCTTTAGTCTTATTGGATGTATTCTGTCAAATAGTTTTATTATCAACAACTACTGTAAAAGCTTTCCACTCTTCTGTAGGACATGTCAGCATATGTGAAGAAAGTGCACTTCAAGTTACATGAGAGCTATGCCAATCCACAAAGAAGTAAGCAAATGTAGTTTTAGAAGCAAGTAAAGAAATTAAGATCAATGCATGCGTCTTTGCAAGACAAGACAAGCTGAAGACTTTATTTTGTAATTGTTGTGATACCATACAATTTGGCTTCATTCACTAATCGTAAAAACTGTTGATTCCATCTATTGATGCCAAAGTCACCGACAAAATCTCAAAATTGAGGGAACATACTTTTGACCTGAAGGTGAAGTTGCAGTTTTTAGAGCCAAGCACTGGGTCGTAGAAATATATGGAGACAACCTAACCGAGTACTGTATTTGATCCCTTGTCATGACACTTAAGTGGCCAGGCTCTACTTTGGATCTAACGCCGTCCGCCTGCAAAGTCACACCTTCTTTGCGTGTTTTTCTATCGCATTTGGAATGCGCTTTCAACAAGATATTACTCCAGTGTGAATGAACCTTCATAGTTGTTTAAAATTGATCAAATTCATTTTTAGTTTGCATGAAGCCTCCATATGAAGTATCAGAAACAGGATGGGGAGAATTTGAAATAATCATCAAAATATATTTTGCTGATCCTACTGAAAGACCTGTAAGTGATGTGTTATTTTTTACTCTTTTTCATTACAATAGAGCTTTTAGTCATTCTACAAAAGAGTCCGGGTGGAGCAACATTTTTCTATGATTTTCTGTTTAAAGTGGTACTGTTTCTCTGGTCGAATGCAATGGTCCCTGGTACTGACCTTAAGGGAACTGGGCAACGGACATTCTGGTACCTGGGTACTGTCCCTTTGGTACTGTGGTACATCTTACCTGTCACTACATTTGTATACAATTTTATATGATTTGTTGGGTTCAATGGCATCACAGCGCCCATCACTGTTGTGAACATTCAAAAATTCAACAGATTTCTAAAAGATGAGTCAAAATATTGTTCGATCCAGATTCCTTATAGAATAGCTAAAAGATTTCATATAGAGGACCATTCAAGCTGATCAGTCGACTTTCCGCACAGTGATTTTCAAGAGATGATTTTCAGCATTTTCTCAAGCTCATGAAATCTTTCAGGTAAAATGAGAAAATAGACCATACTTTATTCTCTAATCTCTCATAGGTCACACTCTATCATTTGCTGAAGCTGTTCCATGCAGATGCACATTTACAACCACAACAACAAGTTCCAAGGAAAGAATTGGTTTCAGAGTACTACGACGAAATAGTCAGTTGTTTTTACTTTATTTTTATAACTTGCTTGTTACGTCTACTGTTAATGTACCGGGTGAGACAGAAAAAAATTCTTTTTTGAAAGGTCATGGCTCCCTGGATATCAAGACAATGATATCAGCAAATATACTGTATAGTTTAATGGTAGAAGTGTTCAAATCTACTATAAAATTTACCTGACTGAAATCGGCCACTCCATTCTGAAATTATGAGGGATTTTCTCGAGAAAGCCTCTTCAAAAAACCTTCAAAGCGTGCCCAAAATCATGAACAAATTTCCCTTACATTTCTGCCTTACATTGGCCTTACGGCAATGACTTGTGGACGCTTTAGCACGTGCTATCCTCTTGGGAGGATGAACAAGTCCTCCCCCTGGTATTGATGACTTATTCAGGGGGATTTCATTCTCACAAGAGGACAAAATACATGAATTTATGTGAGTGTCATCAATTTTAGGAAGGAAAATTTGCTCATTCTTTTCATTCTTTTTTGCAGGTTTTTGGAAGGGGCTTTCTGCAGAAAATCACCCATATCGACTGGAGGGAATGGTCGATTAAGGCTGGGTAAATTACTGAACCTAATTGAACATATTGGCACTAAGACAAGACAGTTTTCAATATTATTGCTTTGATATTCATGGAGCAGTGGCCTTCCAAGCGGGGATCCTTTTTCTGACTCACCCGGCATTTCATTGAGGGGCATTTCACTCATTCGAAAAAGCGTTGGAGATTTTTCAGAGAATAGGATTTTTACGGATTTTTGATGGATTTTTCTTCTGAAAAGGATTTTGGCAAAGGTGTACAAGATTTTGGGAGTGAACTGCCCCCTTGTATTTCATCTATCAAACACGCAGAGGTGTTTATTCGAAACAGTATTTCAGGCCTGGCAGTTTGAGGAGAGCCATAGCTAAAGGAACTCTCACTCTTGTTCAAGACTTGGCAAATTCTATTTCTGATATCTCTTTCAGATCTTCCAAGATCCAACTCAACTGATGCATAAAATGCTGATATCCAACAAAACTCTTCCAACCTCAGAAAAGCAAGACACGAATTGTAAGTTTTACATTTTAATGCTCTTTATTCCAGATTTTGACTGAACTTATAAAAAGGATTCCAAAGCTATGCGTGTAACTAGTCTAAAATTAGCCTATTGCATGTGATGATTTCGACATGTGCTTGAACATTGTGCAGCTGAAGAAACAATGGCAAGTGTAGGCGTTTTCTACAAAACTCTTCCAAGCTCAGAAAAGCAGGACATGAAAGTGTTGCATTTGAAAACAAGGGCAGATTTTGTAATACAATAGCATCAGTTGCTTTTGATTGACACCTCGATTCAAAGCGATTAGCAGCTGCAGACAAAGGAAATTCTCTCCACCAGTAATTCAAAACAAACAAAGCCGCAAATATTGCCTCGAAACCAGAGGGCAAACTCTCGCCTTGTGAAACGTTTACAAAACAGCTCCTGAATCAAATAAACAAAATCCGCCAGACAGAACTTTAGATTTGGCCCTCTTATTTCGTTATAAGCACACAACTTCTCTTAAAAACAACCTTTCGCTTGCACAAGGCGAGAGTTTGCCCTACTGGTTTCGGGGAAACATTTGCGGCTTTGTTTGTTTTGAATTACTGGTTGAGAGGATTTCCTTTCTCTGTTGTCGCTAATCGCTTTGAACTGAGGTGTCAATCAAACACAACCGTTGTTATTGTATTACAAAATCTTCCTGTTGCATTTGAATACTCTCTATTCCAGATTTTTACCGAGTAGTTTAAACTGATATGAAAGGGGTCCAGAGCTACGCACGCAACAAGTTTGAAAATAGTTATCCTACCGGCTGTCCCAAGAAACGTAAACAGATTTGGTTGGCTCCAGCGATCTGAATTTAACTTTAATCAATGGCTAATTACTTTCAAATGTTCTTCGAGAGTTAACTTGAACATGGGTACCTCGTGTGTAGGTATTGGTGCTTTGAGAATAGAAATATTAATCTTGAAAGCTCAAATTTGCATCCACCTCCAAGCCAGAGCTTTAGCGTTTTGGCCTTAGCAAATTCTTGAAGTTCATTATTGGAGGATTTACGATGGAGCAAAATGTTTCATGCAAAACTTATCAACAGTCTTTTCGCGGATATTTTCACCTGAGATCTAATTCGAGACAGAGGTGCGTAGAAAACGTACTAATTTCTTTATTTGCAGTTTTATCGCTGAATTGAATCGTTGGAAATTTCACCTTTTTTTCCTTTTTACAGGGAGAGCTAAAGAGGAAAGAACGCTAGAAGCCGTCTCAAATGCACGAAAAAGAGTTTCAGAAGAAATCTCACAAGTGAAAGAGAGACTAAAACGCCATAAGAATGCAATTCAAACACTTAGAGACGAAATTACAAAAACTGAGGAGTCAAAGGGCATAACAACTTAGCTTTGCAGGTCCGTGATTCCGTGTTCCGTAATTTTAACCTTGAGGAGGAGAGTAAGAACCAGGCAAGACAAAATGGATGAAGTTTTAAAAGCAATCTGTCCCCTATTGTTCTGACCTTGGTTACTGCTTCATTTACCTTATTTACGCTGCAGCTAAATTCATGCATCACTGAGTCTCTATGACCCTTGATTTCATTGGATAAAGCGAATTAACACCAACTTCTGGAATATACAATAGAGATCTTTATCGATTTTATTTTCATTCATCGAAGGGGACAGATTGCCTTTAAAGTCCATCTCAATTGGATATCACCTGAAATTCGCGATAATTCAAAATCCTTTGCAAAACACTTATATTGTCGTGATTCGCGGGCATTTGCCGGTGACATCTAATTGGAGACAGACTATAGGAGCGTAAGTTGCTTTAGAATCGGTCTAAAACATTTGTAGGTGCTTTGATTCATCCAGGCATTAAATTAGAAGTATGATATAAACAAATCTGAGGGGTAAATCACTCCCTACAAACCTGGTACGCTTTTTACGGGAATCGTTTAGTTTTCCGTTTCCAGTAAAATCCCTGAAATCTCCTAGAAACCCTGGAAATCCGAAATCTCGTACGCTTTTCGACAGGGTGATGCACTCCAAGGACAAGTTCTGCCTTTGTATTATTTTTTTGTAGGTACCAATGGTTACATTACCTTACCACTATCTTTATCGATATATCGATAGAACTCTCAGAATCTTGAGGATATCAGTTGTTCTTAGTCTTCTCACATCTACTTTTTGTGGGCAGACCAAGGGCGCCTACCTTGTAGGAAGTGTGTTTATTCCCGGTACTGTGCGCGTAGTAATTGTTGTCCTATGACCCAGTCCTGTTAATCAGGGATTTTCAAATTCTAACGTCTGTTAGAGTTGACCAATCAAAAATCACGCTGTCTGATTGCCTGTGGCCAGATCGTAGAACAGTTGATATCGTGTTACATGAACACCGGAATTTGAAACCACAAAGTTATTAGGACTGACGCTTATTAGGACTGTACTGCTTGGTCACGGTACGGTTCTAGGACATTCTCTGTACTGGGTCACAGGACACCAATTACTCTACAGTACTGGGAATAAACACACTTCCTGCAAGGTATGCGCCCTTGGGCAAACCTGTTCATATGTAATCAAATATAGTACTTTCCAGTCTCTTGTTTAGACCTTAGTGGGCCCCCAAGTCGTATTCCAAGTCGTCTTCTTTTTTTGCAAGACGACTTGGGCAAGACCAAGACCTTAGGGACCTTTGGATGTTCTTAATTGATATGTCCTTAAAATCGCCCAGAACAAGAGAATATAATTGTTTTGTCAGCAGAGCTTTTCATGTCAAATTCGCAGATTTAGGTTCCAAAGACGTTTTTCTTTGAATTGAATAGCTTGAAAAAGCTTCAGCGATACTTTTCTATAATTCTACCGTCGGCATTTTTAGAAATCTTGAATATTTTTGGAAATTGCAGCAGCGTATTTCATATTTTAACTCATTTGAGGATGGGACGATAGCAATTTTCTAAATCATAAACCAGAAGAATGATAGATTTTTGCTTGATGATGTACTGTAGATATCCATATGGTTTTTCGTGAAACATGAAAATTGTTTCATTTTTCGTCAAAAAGTTTAGAAGTTAATGGTTTCAATCTTTTTTGAATAATTTTCTCTCCCATTCTGAAAATAATGAAGATTTCAGAAAAGTCCAACGGTAGAAGTATAGCGAAATAGCTAACGTTGCCTTGAGGACTATGAAGCCATTCAGTTCAAAGTAATAAGTTATCGAATTTTACACATTCAAGATTTGGTCTCTAGAGTAGAAACCCGCATGAAAGAAACTGTGGATTAAGAACTCCAGGCTAATTTTTGGCGAATAAACCATCTTTTATATGTGAACCTGGACGGGAGCCATTTTAGGCTCTTACAAAAAAATCATTCTTTTCGGGACATTTTCGACGCGATCACCTGGAGACGGACGTAATCATTAAACCATTGGTGCTTGCAAACATATTGCGTATGCCTCGTTTTCGTTACATAACTTCTTCGAAACGAAAAGCACACAATCATGGCGGAACTATTTGGCAGGGGAGCGCGAGCAATTGGTTTGGTAAAGAAACTGAATTATGGAATGAAGACATCACCATGCAGTATTGCTTGGGTAAGAAAATAAGTGAGCACTCCTTGAGATGAAGGATGAAATACGATACTCCTCGAGGCTTTACAACGAGCGCAGCAAAAGCTCTCTTGCTATTTAGGCCCATTTCTTCTCAGTTTTCGTTTCCCCCATTCGTTTCTCTCTGTTTTCAGCAAAATCACAGAAAAAGTCATGTATGAACGTCTCTATAAATTCCTTAAAAACATGAAATCTTGTATTCTTTACAATTTGGTTTTCTTGCCAGCCATTCCATTAACCATGCCCTGGTTAGTTTAACAGAAGCCATTAAAAGTTCACTAGACAATAGAAAATTTGGCTGTGGAATATTTATTGATTTGCAGAAGGCGTTTGATACAGTGAATCCTTCTACAATCCCCATTTCTCAGTTTTCGTTTCCCCCATTCCTTTACTTGCGCCTCCAATCTCGCAGCAAATTTTTAAATGATCCTACAAACCATCAAGTGCCAGTTAAACTGAAAAACAGTTGATTATTGATTTGATGAGAAATGAATCCAAATTTATTTACAAACGAAATGTTGCAATGTTGGCATTGGCAATAATTGGATCATAATTTTGATTGCTAGGCCAACAATGCCGTATCTACGTTAAGAAAGACTCTTAAACAACAGAGACATACCTATAATAGATTGAAATGCAATTGAAATCCAAAAATTTAGAACAATAGAAAATCTGTGATTCCTCTCTTTGTTTCTAAGATAGGGGGAAAATATCTTCAAAATCCAGCATGCTCATTTGAATTATTCCAGACTGGAAAGTTTGTATTTTGCACATGTAAGATGAGATGGCCTAAGTAAGATTTTTGCAGAAATTTTGCAGTTTCCACAGTTAAGAGCAATAGGTTGAAACAAAAGATATTTTGATTATTGCTAACTGCGCAGCTCAGACTGAAAACCACATATGTCCCTGCATGGGTAAGATATTGTGTGCCCTATACAAAAACTTCCAGTCTTGTTTCAATTGTGTGAAAAATGTTGTGAGTGCAATTTCAACGCTCTGCAGACGGTCTAGCGACAATCTCAGCACTTGGCATTGAAAGCAACAACTTCTCCTTCACCTTCATGTATCCGGTTCCAAGATTCCAATCTCCAACTGCATGTAAACTTTGAAATCACATTTTGTGTCCCCGAAACTTATTTATTCTAATTATATTTCAATCCAGCTGTCAAGACAGATTTGCAGCTGTAAGAGAAACAATCTGCCATCTGTATCAGACAAACTCTTATCTTCAACAAGGACTTTGCGGAGGAATTTCCCATCAATAAATTGTCAACAAGCATCATTGTCAAGTAAAGCTGCAAACAAAAAAACTGGACCAATTTCCTGGCAAGGTTTCCTAGCGTTTGCAGCCGTTGGTGGAGCTTTTATTTATTATGTCAAATATTTGAAGGAGGAGAAGGAAAGAAGTAAGTTTTGGTTGAAATTCAGATATTGTTTTTGCAGAAGATTTTCAAGAATTTAAAAACAATGTACCGGCTTCAAAATGACTTTTGAGTTGAACATTGCAACATGACAATTAAACAATATTGCAATTATGATAGAATTGATCCTAATGATATCAATTGCCAATATTTTGACCTGCCGTACAGGACTGCATTTGCTCAAAAAGTATTCCTGGCCCTTGGCCATTTGAATGTAAATTTTTCTCAGGCCAGGGCATTTGAGTGGCATTTGACAATACCAGGAGCTGTTGCTTACACAGTTACTGAGAACCAAAAAAATTGCTCCAACCCCAGGCATTTGTGCAATGTTTTATTAGCCCCCAGAGCTGCCCAGGAGATGGCCAGGGTAGGAATTTAAGTTTCAAGTGTTGTAATATTTTACAGATATATATATTAAAAAAATTTATTTGAACAAACTATTCTAAAGTTTGATACACAGGTAAATTTTTGCTTACTATTAACACATACTAAATGGAATAGTTGTCCAGAATACCTAATGGATACTCTAAGAAAGAACAGAAATTCTTCTCTTCTCTAGAGACACCCCAGAGGGCTGACAAGCCATGCACTGTATCCCTTGAACAAGACATTAGTACACACTACAGTAGATTCTTGCTGCTGAGGTAGAAAGCATGGAGTGATGATGGCAGGAAGAATATTTCTGTTTGAATCATAAGAATGGTGAAAGATTTGATCACTGAGTTGCAACAAGGAATCAAGAAATATGATTTTGCTAGAAGTGTTAAAATTTTTTGTCCAAAGTTTTTTATGAGAAATCTTTACATATGAAACATTTGTACCTTAATTTGGCATTTAAAGATTATTTACACCTACATTTCCTCCAAAGTGAAAGAATCTGAAAGAACTCGTTCAATAGGAATGGCATCATTAGGTGGCCCCTTTGAGTTGATTGATCAAGATGGGAAAACCACAACAGACAAAGATTTTCATGGCCAGTGGGTCTTGATATACTTTGGATTTTGCCATTGTCCTGACATCTGTCCTGACCAGCTGGAAAAGATGACAACTGTCATTGAAACACTTGGTAAGGAATTGTCAAAATAGAAATTGTTCATTCTTTTAATTGCTTATTTTATTTTCAGTATGCACAGTACTGTACAGTATGTTAACAACAACGAAAATCACAAGGATTTTGTAAAAGATTTTGTCACACTCTGATCAACAAGGGCAGATTTTGTAATACAATAGCAACAGTTGCGTTTGATTGACACCTCAATTCAAAGCGATTAGCGGATGCAGACAAAGGAAATTCTCTCAACCAGTAATTCAAAACAAACAAAGCCGCAAAAGTTTCCCCGAAACTAGTAGGGCAAACTCTCGCCTTGTGCAAGCGAAAGATGGTTTTTAAGAGAAGTTACACTGTATGTGCTGATAGCGAAAGAAGAAGGGTAAATCTAAAGTTCTGTCGCTTAGATTATGTTTATTTGATTCAGGAGCCGAGCAGAAGGCATTGTAATTCTCACGTCTTTAGGGCTTAAAATGAAACGATTACAAAACAGCTCCTAAATCAAATAAACATAATCTAAGCAACAGAGCTTTAGATTTACCCTTCTTCTTTCGCTATAAGCACATAACTTCTCTTAAAAACCATCTTTCGCTTGCACAAGGCGAGTGGTTGCTCTACTAGTTTTGGGGAAACTTTTGCGGCTTTGTTTGTTTGGAATTACTGGTTGAGAGAATTTCCTTTGTCTGCATCCGCTAATCGCTTTGAATTGAGGTGTCTATCAAACGCAACTGTTGCTATTGTATTACAAAATCTGCCCTTGTTACTCTGATCTGATATTTTTGAGAATTGACGTTTCGTTGACATTTTGAGAAACGTCAATTCTCAAAATATCAGATCAGAGTAACAAGGGCAGATTTTGTAATACAATGACGGAGCCCCTTTAAAGGGTTTGAAATCTTTCATTTGCAAAGGGCAAAATGCTACACTGTAAATATCCCATTCAAATCAAGTTTTCACTGCTCTATGAACAATGGGTAGTCAAAGAAACAATGCTGTGACCAAGTGTTTGCTTTGTTTTATTATTAACTGGTTAAAAATAAAACAAAGCAAACACTTGGTCACAGCATTGTTTCTTTGACTACCCATTGTTCATAGAGCAGTGAAAGTTTGATTTGAATGGGATATTTACAGTGTAGCATTTTGCCCTTTGCAAATGAAAGATTTCAAACCCTTTAAAGGGGCTCCGTCATCAAAATGTAAACAAAACGATGATTTTTGCAGTTTTTTGAAAGGTCATATCACACAGGATTTTCTTATTTTTTTCAAAATGAAAGTTGCTGTTTGGGCATTAATCATTGTACTTTACTAAGGAACAAACCAAACATTCATATCTTCTACGATTGCTCGGATATAAGTGGATTTTTAATCGTTGCTTTTTGGTTGTTTGGGTGAAGCCACCAAACAAACTGCAGAGAACAATAGATGAACAATGGATAATCGGCGACACGTGCGAGTTTACGGATTTGTTTACCGTTTGATGATGGAGCCCTTTAAGAATCCTGTGGCAAGAAAACATGTTTTGCTGCTCACAAGGCTTTTGCGTACAGAAGATGTGTGTTCCTTGAAACCTTTGAAACGATTGTACTGATGATAAATATGGCAATGAGGTGATTAAATGGTTTTATTCTGTCCTTGTTAATTTGTAGATGGCACAAAAGGTCTTCCAACAATCCAGCCACTCTACATTACTGTTGATCCAACAAGAGATGATCCAGCATGCATAAAAGAATATCTAAAGGGTAAGATTCAATTACTACTGTACTGTACATAGTAAACTTGATTGCAAAATTTGAAATTTGATTCTGTTGAATATATTTTAAAACTTTGGGTTAATATTGTTTCAAATTCCCCAATATTTCATTAGTTGGGAAGCTGCATTTTCTCAGTGCAATTTTAGGAAGAATGACAAATCTTGAAGCCCCATCCATACTTCATCCAAAAGGGTTTTAGACTCATCAATTAGCAGTTAACTTTTTTTTGTTTTTTTTCTTCTATATTCCAATAAAAAGTTACAATATATTTATGAGCTACACTACACTACTTACAGAACTACTCTACAATATGAGCTACCCTACACTACTTACATAGTTACCCTACAATACTACTACAACGATACCCCAAGCAGCAAAAAAGCAATGTCTACCTTGAGACCATTAACATATAGATATATGATATAAGAAAAAGAAGAAACTAGTCAAAATATAAGACAAGAAAATGAATGACATGAACAAAAAGAACAACTACATAAAATCTACTCGTAAATTACTACTAAACGGGAAAAGGTGGTGGCATATGATGAAGTTTGGAATTATCTTAATCAAATCGACCAGTTTTATGGATATACTGCAAAGTTAATTGTAATATATTTCTATTAACTTCATTGGAAAGTTAACTACTTACAGTACTTCCACAGTCCCAGAGCTTGGCAGGAAAAAATGACAACTCCACCTCACCACTTCTCTTTCTGCTGTCAGCAAAGTTTGATTTGTTTGAATCCATCTCTTTGGTACTGTGATGTCTCAAATGCCTGAACTCTTTTTGGTGCACCTGCTACAAAATTTTTACTCTCTTGCTTGTATCACCACTTTGCGTTTTTTTTTAATTATTATCCATCTTCCAAATTTGATATGCCTCTTGTCACTCAACAGACTTCCATCCAAGGTTTATTGGACTAACAGGAACTGAAGCACAGGTTAAAGCTGTCACCAAAGCATACAGAGTTTATTTCAGTGCAGGACCAATGGATGAAGATAAAGACTACATTGTGAGTAAATTTATTCTTTCTCCTTTGCACAAATTATTAAGCAGCATTGTGTAATAGGAACCATTTGCTTAATATTTCCCTCTCAGTCACTAAGTCATTGCAAATCACCAATCACTAAATGAGAAGAAAGAAGGGCAATAAATTCTTCAGAACAAGGAGACAGAAAATCTAAGAAACGCTGGTACTGTGTTTGTGAAGGGCTAAAAGCAAAATTCAAGAGTATATAGTACTGTATAACGGGCAAACTTGTCACTATCCTTGAGTAACATTCACTATATACAGTAAGTGCTTGTCCTGTGTCTGAGCCTAGCTATTTTCCTTAACATTTTGCTGTTTATAAAAAAATAGATACTGGACAATCAAGGAGCCGGCGTCAGGAATGGACATGTCCACCCTACTTTTCTCAGGTCAGCATATTCTTTAAAAGCAAAACGATATACTGTAGAAAACATTTAAGTTTACTGGGTGCGCCAAAATAAACTATGCACGTTTGACAGGTCACAATAAATCATACACTTAAACCAATTTTGAAGATTCATGACTTACTCTTTAGCAATAAGCCTGAATTAGATTCAAGGATTTTTTGCACGTTTTTCTGTTTTTTTTAAAGAGCTAAACTCGAGTTTCTTAAAATGTTCGTTCTTGAAAACACTGCAAACGATCAAAAAACGTCGATCAGAAATCGATCAGCCAATCAGAAAATCCACAAACAGTTTTCATGATAATGATAATAAAAATGACACAAAAATGCCATCAACTTTAAAATGCTACATGCACCAGNAGGTCACAATAAATCATACACTTAAACCAATTTTGAAGATTCATGACTTACTCTTTAGCAATAAGCCTGAATTAGATTCAAGGATTTTTTGCACGTTTTTCTGTTTTTTTTAAAGAGCTAAACTCGAGTTTCTTAAAATGTTCGTTCTTGAAAACACTGCAAACGATCAAAAAACGTCGATCAGAAATCGATCAGCCAATCAGAAAATCCACAAACAGTTTTCATGATAATGATAATAAAAATGACACAAAAATGCCATCAACTTTAAAATGCTACATGCACCAGAGTAACCATAAAACTTAGCGAAATCTACGGCAAATGGTGATAAAGCCCATGAAGCCTACTGCCAGGGAGTGTGGTGGCTGTGAAGGAGAGCTCTTAGGTAAATTACGTCACTATCTCACAATGTGAATTCGTTTATAAATTCCAATTATTCGTGACATGTCCTCGGTAGTATAGTGGTGAGTATCCCCGCCTGTCACGCGGGAGACCGGGGTTCAATTCCCCGCCGGGGAGGACTTTTTGGTATTTTTGTTCTTTTTATTTTCACGCAGAAAGCTTTATTTATCTTCAAATTTATTTACATACCTCATTTATCGCAGTGTTTTGGACTTCATTTTCTTAAATTTCCTTTCCAAGAGGTTTTTGTATTTAATTGTCACAATATAGATCGTTAAATTTTATCGTTTCATGGATTTACGAAAATGAAATGTAAAAGACACTGCCCTAAAGAAACTCAACTCTCAGATCGCCAAAAAATTAAGAAACTGCAGTAACCAGGAAAATATAACTTAAGAAATTCTTTATTTTGATAAAGGAAATCCTTGACATATTTTTGATTCATTTTCATTTGTTTCCTGTATCATATTACTCGTAAGGTACTTGAGTAATGTCTAAACATATTGGAAAGGCTTAAAAAAAGCCTTGTTTTTGAGCTGTTAAAATGAAGATCGTTATGGAACCTCTAAGAAACTCGTAAGAAACTTTTGAGTACTCAAAATCTGATAATTTTAGGAAACTTTCAGTACTGGCCCAGATTCTTAGTTTCTTCCCCGTATTTAAAAATACGTGTAAACATTGTCTAACTCACGCTTTCTCTCTCTTTTAGGTTGACCATACAATTATTCAATATTTGGTGAGCCCAGAAGGCAAGTTTGTTGAATATTTTGGACAAAATAAGACAATTGATGAAATAGTTTCTAGCATTGGTACTCGAATGATGAGTTACAAACATGGTAAATGATCTTAAACAGGAAATTGTAATGCAGCATGCAGCTTATTAGTATGTAGAGTTTAATTTATGAAGAGGGCAATTGACCCTGTAGACCCTGTTCTGGTTAATTTTTTGTCAATTTTTGCAAATTTACCGGATGAGTAAAAATTTGCACCTGTTGAAATATCAATAAAATTGGACTATATTGCCACCCATGAAAACTTCACATTAAAAACAAAAATGTCGGATGTTAATATTTTCAGACAATTCACACGTCCAAAAATTTTAATGTCCGACATTTTTTGCAGACTGAAATATTTAGTGTCCGAAATTATTTGCAGCATAGAAAAATCAAAGCAAGACACTTGCACTTTCTAGAAAAGTAATTTCTTGCTCACGAAACGCTTTGCACTGACAAGGGATGTGGAAAGAGTGTTATTTATGTAGAGAAAAACATTACATCCATCTTTGCTAAGCAATCATTCTCGTCAACCTCAACAATAATTCGTTTGTGAAAATTTCTGACCAAGAAC
>REGL01000179.1:97902-116683 GCA_004194395.1 Aurelia aurita complex sp. Pacific
AGCGTGTTGGCGTGCACTATTGCTAGATGAAGATTGCCTTCAAAATGAGGAAATTCTTGTTGAAACTGAAAGGTTTGTTAATTCTCACATTAAAGAAACATTCATGCGAATACTTGTGGCTTTTGTTCATTGCTAACGTCACTCAAAACTTGAATTTTGAGGCGTTTTATTATCTGACGATTGAGCTGACAATTTAGGCCCACCGCCATTAGTCGCCTTTTCATACAGCGTTGCTATGGTTTCCATATCGGACATGAAATCGAGGAAAACAATTTCGTCCCAATTTTCAATGTGAAAGTCCATGAGTCGTAGTTATAGCGTCCATCAGCCTATCAATAGCAATAACTACGAACTTGCAATCAGTCTACGCCATTCCTGCAATGATACAAAGAAAAAGTGTAAAGATCGTATCGATTAATTGTATCGATTTCTAAATCCCAAACCACCACGAACAAGTTTCTCCTTGTCCATCCATGTTGATTCTTTAGAAAATTTGATCGACATTTTGATCGTTCTCACTGTTTTCGAGAACAAACATTTTAAGAAACTCGCGTCTTGCTCTAAAAACTGAGAAAAAAAATTGCAAAATCTCCTAGAATCTAATTAAGGCTTTTTGCTAAAGATTAGGTCATGAATCTTCAAAATCGGTCCAGTGTACGATTTATTGTGGCTGCCAAACGTGCATAGTTTATTTTGGCGCACCCGGTAGAAGGTTGGAATGTACACAATAGTGATAGAAGCCACTCAATCAAACCTTTCGTAAGGTCAGAATGGAAAACCGTACTCCTTGAAATTACCACTTTAGAAGTAAAGACCATCGACTGTTCGAATCAAGATGTTTTGATGGAAGACAGAGTACGTTGTTTTGATGGAAGACAGAGTTCGTATGAAAATGTCTAAAAATATCACTCGATCCAGGCTCTTTTGTAGAATAGCTAATAGGTATATTGCTTGCTCATTTTACGTACCATTTTTCAATAAATTCATTTCCAATGCAAACGAGCTTGAATTCTGAGCAAATGGCCGAAGCGAATAATTTTTCTCAGCTTCCAAAAATTCACCAAATGGGTCACGTGACGAGTTCCACAAACCAGTCAGCTTCGAGATATCTGCATACTCATAAACTGATTCAAAATGGTAGACTGGATCTCGAAGGATCGTCATGACAACAGTGTCATTAGGCATGATGGGAAGGATTTGCCTGCTGCTGAATCTGCCGATGTTGATTGCCATATTTGGTTTTTCTTTGTTCAGGAGATCCGTTCGTGCATGAGAGATATGGAATCGCAGAGGCCAGTAATATTGATACGAAGGGGCAGTGGGGAGCATGAAAGAGAGGTTACGAATATCACCGTATCTTTGAAGGATGTTACCAAGAGTTGAGCTGCCTGTACGATGTGTTTTAAGGAAGACGATGCTTTTCAGTGGGTTATCTTGGCTACATTGTAGACGCCTATGAAAGAAGATATGAACATCCAATTTGTGTAATTATCATGTGAAAATTTGAAACAACTCACCACTGAACAAAACAGGGTACAAGAGCACTTGTATCTCCAACGTCTGTGTGTTTGTACCAAGCACCTGAACGTAGCATATATGGCTCAAATTTTTCATATTTTTTCAAAAGGTGGAGATAAAATTCTATCACATTTTTCTTTGAATTAAATTGCTTGAAAGGAAATTAAGGTGCTTTTTTGTAAATCTACTGTGGAAATTTGTTGATATCTTGATTATTTTCAAAATGGCGGCGTTTTCACTATTATCGAAAGAATTGATGGAAAATTTGAAAAATAAAATCATCGATAATCCTAAGGTTCCCTTTAAGATACAAAGTTTTGTGTTTTAATCAAACTCTGTTCAAAGTACAATTTATTTTATTTTAAATTTTTACATTAATAGAGACATTGTACAGCACGCCTACAAAAAGATTGATGGTGCATTTATGGTACAGCAGTTCTAGAAAATTCCTTTCTGATACGTTTTAGGCTCGTTGGCTTGAGAAAAAAGTAACAGGTGATTTAGGCCATATTGAGATATATATGATATCAGTACGAGGCTAAGCCCGTTTCTGCAAGCGTAGGGAAAGGGGTCGTAGTTGTAGTGGTATCAGTTCAGTGAAACAGCGAAACTGCGATATGTATTGAGTCTGGTAGGAAACATGAAATCTATGGTTGCAGAACAAGGACACATCTTGTAAGACAATGGCATAAGTTGCTTTTGATTGACACGGCACTTCAAAACTTTTTAAAACTAAGGAAAACCTGAATCCAAGCTTCATGAAAGATATCTTTGTTGAAAGAACGGAAAACTATAATCTAAGATGTGGGAATACTCTGCAGTTGCCAAAAGCCAGAACAACAACATACGGAATCGAATCTGTATCATTTCTAGGCTCACTGCTTTGGCATGCATTGCCAGAAAGTTTGAAAAAATCTGAAAATCTTGCAGTATTCAAACGAAACTTAATGAGCTGAAAACGACTGGACTGCAACTGTCGACTTTGTAAAATATACATCGCAGATTTGGGGTATTTATAGTTGATTTTTAAGATTTTGTATTTGTAGAAATTATCATGTAAATAGGTAAATAGTTGGCTTTAATTAGCTGTAGTTAGCTATCATTTTTCTGTTACTTGCCAACTGTAAATAAATCATTTATTATTATTATATTAAACAAAGCGATTAGCGATCACAGAAAAAGGAAATTCTCTCAACCAGTAATTCAAAACAAGCCAAGCCGCAGAAGTGTCTCTGAAACCCAGGTAGCTAGCTCGCTCGTTGTGCATTCCAGAAATTGGTTTTAAGAGCAAACATGAGCATATATCGAAAGAAGAAGGATATATCTACACATCTACCTCAGGCATTTAATTTGTTTGGTTCAGAAGCCGATTGAGAGGCGATTCAATTCTCCACTTTTTTTTGGTGTAATTAAAACACTTACTGGTCAGCTTTTGAACCAAAGAAATGAAATGTCCGAGGTAGATGTGTAGATGTAAGCATAGGTTCCAAATCTTTAACTCAGCGTAAAAAGGTTGGTGTAAAATTCAATGATCTATTCCTTCTGATTGAATGGCTTGAAAGAAACTTTAGATACTTATCTATAATTCTACTGTTGGACTTGCCAGAAAGTCTGTTTATTTTTCAAAATTATAGCGTATTTTACATTTCAGCTCATTTTAGGATGTGACGTCATCAAATTTCTAAATCATAAACCAGATGAGTGACAGACTTTTGCTTGATACCATATTGTAGGCATCCATAAACTATAGTTCTCTTCGAAATTACTTCATGTTGCGTCAAACGGTTGAGAAATTACGATGGTTTTAAGTTTTTTTCAAAATTTTTCTTGAATTCTTGAAAAGGAAGAAAAACACTCTAATTCTGAAAATATTAAAGATTTCAGTAAGTCCAACGGTAGAATTATAGAGAAATAGCTAAAGTTTCTTTGAAGTCATTCAGTTCATAGAAATAGGTCACTCAATTTTACACCGGCCTTTTTAAAGATTTGGAACCTATGCTGTCCTCGTTTGGTTGCAGGAATAAACTGACATGAAATTTTACCTGACCTTTCCATTGATTTCATTTCTATATTTCTCGGCTACTGGGTTCTGGTCAATATTCTCTTCATCATCTGAAGAAGCCGAATAAGTCGTATTTGAGTATGTCTGATTTTTTCCCTCATTCTTCAACTTCACTTCGTCCTCAATTTGCGTGTGTTTTACTTGTTCTTGACGTGGCAGCGGAGTCGGGGTTTCATCCGCATCTTTTTCTGTCGGGCCATCTTGAAATATCGTATCTTGATACCCAATGGCCATTCTGTAATCTGCTTTGTCAGTGTAAACAATGTCTTTATCGAGCCTGAAAGTTTGAAGAAAAGTGCCTAATATTATTATACCGTACAGCAATGACTTAAACACGCTTTAGCACGTACTATCCTCTTGGGAGGATGAATAAGTCTCCCCCTGTATTATGAAAACTTATTCGGGATTCCATTATTCCAAGGGACAAAATACATGAATACATGAAAGTGTCATTATTGTTAGGAAGGAGAACTAAGGAAATTTTGCTCGTCATTCTTACTCTTTTTTGCAGGTCTTTAAAGGGGCCCTCTGCAGAAAATCTCCCATATCCACGGGTAGGAATGACCGATTAAAGCCGGGTAATTTACTGAATCTAATTGAACATATCGGCAATGAAACAAGACAGTTTTCAACACCATTTATTTGATATTCAGGGAGGACCAGTATTTTTTCAAACGCTGGGTGTTTTCTTACCCACCCGGTAGAAATTCAAATTACTCACTCGTACATATAATCAAGCTCATTTCCATTCGTTTCTACCGCAATCTCGATAGTAGGGTTCGTATCTTCGTTGGCTTTCCACAGTGCAGCTAGAAAGCATGTCAAGGAGACAATGAACACTGCTACCACCAATAGATCGAGAGCTCTGTGTCTTGTAGACATCTTATCGCAAGTTCTGTTTGCAAAATCAGACGAGATTTCTATAGGCCTATCCTAACTGTTTTAATGTTCACGGTTATGGTTTGGTTTGGGATTTCTTGCTAGATCTTGCAAAGAAAATGAGTCTTACAGAGATTCAAGAATGCAGAAATCCCGAAAAAGTTTAAGTTCGTTTCTTTTGCCTTTGGTGATTCAATGATTGAGATTTTTTTACAACAATGTCTGCATCTTTATTGTGACGTTTTATCAGAAAAGGTTTAGAGAGAGCAATGTAGCAATATTGTTTTCTCGGCAGTCTTTACGAGGGCACGGAAAGGTTGTTTAGGCCACGTTGTGATCGTTTAATCCAGGGAATCTCTCGATTATTAGCTTGACTGCGAAGATTCTACAAACCATTCTTCAGAACACTCCACGCAAGGCTCGGCTCAGCGTCACGTATAAAGGTTTAGATAGCTGCTAAAAGATCATTTGGGGCTCGAACAACCAACAAGAAAGTGTTGCTGAGGCCAACTTGTCTTCGTCGAGTCCAGCAGTTCTGTCCAATATTGATCGTGGAACTCTACAGCTTGCAACTAAATGTTCTTCTTGATATCACAAAGAGCTTAGATAGCTGTTACGCGATGTTTCAGAACTGAAATAACCAGCAAGAAAGTGTTCCTTAGGCCAAGTTGTGATCGTCGACTCCAACACTCCTGTCGAATGTTGACTGTGGAATCCTACGAGTTACAATTTATTCTTTCGAACTCAGCCATTTTAATTGATGTCTCATGGCGCTCAGGTAGCTGCTACACGATGCTTTAGTAACCCGAATGAATCATATTTCACTGCGCTTTAAAAACAGCAGCACTTTCTCGTGTTGATTTTGATGATTCCACCCGTTCTCTCTTAATCGGACACCCGTGTCTAATACTACACAACCTGACTGAGGTCAAGAACTGAAAAGAATCACAGGTAATACAGTTATCAACTATTGGAAATATCTTTATGTAATTGAAAGGTACCTGGTTGATTCAGGTAACTATGTTTGATAACTTTGTTTTTAAAGTTTAGAAATGTTCAACTTAACAGAAACAAATCTTTTTTGCGAATATTTTATTTGGTTATTCAACGTTTCTCTTTATTGCAGCTATTAACTTATTCAGTGTTTCAGGTTAATTCGTTGTTTGTCCGTTATTCTATGCAAAGCTATTTTTAAACCCTGCACCACAAATCATCTGTGGAAATGAAGCTCGAAAGCTGACTGCATTGGTGAATGAAAACGTTTTTCTTGCTTCAGTAGACACAATCCATTTGTCCCAATGTTTTCACTCCATTCCATTTTTACAGTACCATAACTGCAGCGGAAATACGCTACTGCGCAGGAGCATGAAATGTCGGTTCATTAGAGCAATAAAAATTCAATTCTTTTATAAAAAAGTTGTTGTTGCTGTAACTGGGACTGTATTAATGCTTCATATCATATTGCCAAAGGACATTGCATTTATCCTTAATCCCTATTTGGCGATTTCTTAAATCATCTCTGCATAGGNTTAGACACAATCCACTTGTCCCAATGTTTTCACTCCATTCCATTTGTATAGTACGATAACTGCAGCGAAAATACGTTACTGCGCAGGAGCATAAAAAGTCGGTTCATTAGAGCAATAAAAATTCAATTCAATTATAAAAATGTTGTTGTTGCTGTAACTGGGACGTTGTATTAATGCTTCATATCATATTGCCAAAGGACATTGCATTTATCCTTAATCCCTTTTTGGCGATTTCATAAATCTCATCTGCATAGGTAAAGGAGCCCTTGGGGTCTCCAACCTCCCTAGTAACACTAAAATCAATGGTCCGGCATCGAAATCCTTGGATAAAGCTTTCGTTACGATTCCTACTTGAACCATGACCCCTGACTGCCAATAGCCCTATTATACTAGCCTGCGTGCAGAGAGTCTATACCCACTACTTACCCCTGGATACACCGTTTTGTTACAAACTTTCAAGAAATAGCTACTTCATTTTCCGAACATTTTATGAAAATTGGTTACAATCCAGGCCTATCTCTTTATTCAAGAGAACCAATTCATTCAATAAAGACAAAATTCGATTCAATTTTTCTCATCAAACAGATTCAAGCTGAAGTTTACTACGAAATAAAAATGCCTGATACTAGGCCTGGTTTCTCAACAGTAAATAAAGCTTTCAATCAAACATCCTGGACATGTTACAAATCTCAACAGGAGCGTAAATTACCTGCCGCTGACCATTCGGACTGGTAACGCGGACGTCTCCTTCCCATGCTCCGCAGTTTGGTTCCAGTGACGCAAGCGCGCGGAAAAAAGTCGTTCCTGTTTCTGTGCCAGCCTGCATCCACAGCTCTTTCCGACGATTGATAAAGTAAACTGAAAAATTATTGAGGTAAATTGTTTTTAAATTAAGTTTGTGCTTGCATTAAGAAGTCTTCAATATTCACAGAACAAGGGCAGATTTTGTAGTACAATAGCAACAGTTGCGTTTGATTGACACCTCAATTCAAAGCGATTAGCGATTGCAGACAAAGGAAATCTCTCAACCAGCAATTCAAAACAAACAAAGCCGCAAAAATTTCGCCGAAACCAGTAGGGCAAACTCTCGCCTTGTGCGAAAGGTTGCTTTTAACGAAAGAAAAAGGAATCTAAAGTTCTTTCTGGCGGATTTTTTTTATTTGATTCAGGAGCTGTCTTGTAATCGCTTCATTTAAGCCCTAAATACGCGAGAATTACAAAGCCTTCTGCTTGGTTTTTGAATCAAATAAACAAATCCACCACACAGAACTTTAGATTTACCCTGCTTCTTTCGTTATGAGCACATAACTTCTCTTAAAAACCACCTTTCGCTTGCACAAGGCGAGAGTTTGCCCTACTAGTCTCAGGGAAACTTTTGCGGCTTTGTTTGTTTTGAATTACTGGTTGAGAGAATTTCCTTTGTCTGCAGTCGCTAATCGCTTTAAATTGAGTTGACAATCAAACGCAACAATTGCTATTGTATTAAAAAATCTGCCCTTGTTTTATTCACAACATTACGCAAGAAGAAAGTTAGGCCACACCCAGGGACGTAGGAACCGGTGGGGCACTGGGGGCACGTGCCCCCCAAGATTTTGGAATAAACAAAGAAGAGCACTTTCTATTTTCAGGAAGGGCCCCTTTAGCTTAACAAAAACAAGAGCCCTTTAAGTGTCGTGTCCCTTCAAGTTTGAGATGCTTCCTACGTCCCTGGCCACACCACAGCTTTGCTCGCATGAATCAATCTCGTCGTCATTGATCCCTGTGCGCTCTTTGCGCATGGCAAATACAATTTTCCCTCCTGTTACAAGTCTTGAGATTATGGAATTGAACAAGACACAGAAATGATTTATTTTACCAAGCGTTATTTCTCTACAATCAAAGTACAAAAAATTACGCTGTCTGAGTTCTAATATGAACAGCTAAAAATATCATGTAATATGTTAAAGTTTACTGGCAGAGCCTTGAATAATAACATAATTTAAAGAGTTATATAATAGATTTATGATCTATGATACGATATGATCATTTAGGCCTTGTTTAAACATCGTTTTTATTGCCTTATTGAGAGAATCAAACCTGAAGAACTCATATGGAATGAAAATTTCGAAATCGTTACATTCATATGCGGATTTCATGGTGGAATGTTGAAAACTCAAGGTGACTAGCTTTTCGGAAGCCTTTATTGCCTTATTGAAAGAATTAAACCTGAAGAGCTCATAAAGAATGAAACTTTCGAAATCGTTACATTCATATGAGGATTTCATGGTGGAATGTTAAAAACTCAAGGTGACTAGCTTTTCGGAAGCCTTTCTTGCCTTATTGAAAGAATTAAACCTGAAAAACTCATAAAGAATGAAAATTTCGAAATCGTTACATTCATATGCGGATTTTATGGTGGAATGTTGAAAACTCAAGGTGATTGGCTTTTCGGAAGCCTTTCTTGCCTTATTGAAAGAATCAAACCTGAAGAACTCATAAAGAATGAAAATTTCGAAATCGTTACATTCATATGCGGATTTCATGGTGGAATGTTGAAAACTCAAGGTAAAGATGAAGAATCGATAATAAGTATAGTTTGCGACTGTTTGGAAAGTGAAGGGAAGGGAGAAGAGGAAGGAAGATTTTTAATGCGTGTATTCAATGCATTGTAGGATGAGGTAGAGAATGATGAAATTCGGTTAGAACGAGCAATGGTATGTACTGCGGAATATTTGAACCCCAAATTTAAATATTGTAACCACAAACTCATCTATGACATCATCAAACAACTTACACTAATTTTTTTGTAAGAAATCGCTTATAAGAAACGGTAGGCACAATTTTTCGAAAGTTAAGAAACAACCCAACCTGAATTGAAAAAGCTAAGAAAGTTTTTTAATTCACAATTTCAATTTTGCTATCGCAATCAAAAGTGTTTTGACAGTGTAAAATTATAGCAACTGTTTGGACATTACTTCGAGTGCGAATTATGTTATTTACTTGTTTTGAGATCTTACTATTAGTAATTTGAGAGTCCTTTAGACAAGACAAAATGAACTCTACACTTTCGGCATTAACAGTACAAGAAACACACAAGAAACTTTTGCTAGCAAAATGGCCCAAAAATTTAAGAAACTGCCTACCATCACCGGACCTTAGTTTCTTATAAAAAAATGAGTGTATTCGCTGTGTGCCTGCCAACGATTATTCGGAAGGACTCAATTATTTTTATTCTCCATCGTCAAGAACGTTGAGAAACTCTTAGAAATCGCGGAGAGATTTGACTCTTCTATTTCAGAGCAGAGCACTTATTTCCTTAGATATACAGGCTGTAACAAAAAAATTATGCCCCGTTTGCCTGAAGATTGCGACAAAACGGCAAATGGTTCTCGCCAAACTTTTCTTGATGCTGCTCTTCAGATGTTCAATTAAAATTTGCTATGAAAACCCGTTGAAAAATGATGGAGCTATGACCTTCAGGAGACCAAATTTGCTCGATAACTGAAACCAGCGGTCGGCCATTTTGTCTTACTATTTTGCAGCGATAATAATAATAGTTAATATCAGAGAACTGTCATCGTTTCGCCTGTTTAAAACACATCTGAAAAGGCATTTGATGAACCTTGATAATTAATTAATTCAAGCCCCTTCAAGAACGACTCCCTGGAAGATCAGGTTTAAATATCTATTATGTTTATATTTTTAGTTTGAGATCTGTAAGTTTATATTTGTTACTTTAATGAAGGGATATCGTTATAAATGAATTATATATATTCTAACTTTCTCACACAAGTCTAAAAATTAGCATCATCTTGTCCTAGACTTCGATAACGATTCTTTCCTACGAAAATAATGCATATATTCTATTTCGGACATGAACAATTTTTTACAAAAATAACTGTTTATTTCTGAAACGTTCGGGTTTAGTTTCATATTTTGATCCACTAATACCTGGCCTGCTCCACTGCCTTCTGTCTCCATAACATCCCCAACACAATCCCGCTCGATCTCCGTTAACATGACTCGAAAATGGCGAACTTCCTCCCAAAAACTCTCTCCTTCATAAGCAATTTCTTTCCATAACGTTTTGTTGAAGAATGTGTAAAGCTCCGTGTCTGCAGAGTTCCACATGTGGGCTTTTTCTTCAAGTTCTGGTGTGAATTTCGCTCTGTTGTTTGCGTTCTGAGTTATATGATGAAACTTCAAATATAAAATATCGTCCAATTCCAAACAAAGTCTGCGACGTAACAGGATCAGTGATTCGTCTAAATATTCGTAAATTAAAACAAGGCTAAATTTCTCATAAATTTCCCATATGGTTGCTCGGATGACATCCTTTTTGTGATATTCGGTCGTGCTCAGGCCTAAATCAAAGAACATCCCATTCTTGATCAGGTTTAGAGAATCCTGAAACGAAACAGAAAATAGAAGAATTCAATGTAACATAAAAGAGCTACCGGGTGAGTAAAAAAAAAAAAAAAAGAATCCCCGTTTGGAAGGCCACTGCTCCTTGAATTTCAAAGTAATAATATTGAAAACTGTCTTGTTTTGTTGCCACTATGTTCAATTAGGTTCAGTAATTTACCCGGCTTTAAACGGCCATTCTTTGCCGTGGATATGGGAGATTTTCTGCAGAAAAGCCCCTTCCAAAACCTGCAAAAAAGAGTGAAAACAATTAGCAAATTTCACTTGATTTTCCTGCCTGAAAATGATGACACTCACATGTCTTCGTGTATTTTGTCCTCTTGGGAGAACAGAACTCCCCTGAATAGGTTAATGATACCAGGGGTAAGACTTGTTCATCCTCCCAAGAGGATAGCACGTGCGAATGCGGGCAGAAGTCATTGTTGTAAGGCCCGTGTAAGGCAGAGATGTTAGGGAAATTTGTTCGTGATTTTGGGCACATTTTGAAGGCTTCTTGAAGAGGCTTTCTTGAGAAAATCTCTCATGATTTCAGAACGGAGTGGCCGATTTCAATCAGGTAAATTTTAACATGTCTACTATTAAACTATATATATATATATATTCCCACAACGGTCCCTCAGTTTTGGTGTTTACGACCAATGAACAAATATCGAAAAAACCAAACGATATAAAAAAACGCAAAAAGATATCGAAAAAAGTAATAGGTCTAAAGGGCATATGTCATGAAGCTGATTGGTTCATGCAATACAATTCTCTGTATTGTTTATTACAAAACACTGGATTGAGGCTGAATTTTCATTGCAATAAAAATTCATGAAACAGAAATTAAAAGTCACGAAACAATGGAATTCCACTCCAAACTTGTTTGTTGTATTAACCAATTGCTAATGTGACATATGTGCTTTAAATAGACTAAAAATGCTCACCTTAAATTTCTTTCTTTTTATAACATTCTGAATATAAACTTTAGGATTGGTAATAAACGTCCCAAGGGGATCATCAGCATCTTCAATCCCCAATAAATCCGCAAATCTTAGATTATGAAATGTTGTCTCAAGCTGTGTAGCCGGATTACGCAACATTGTCACATATACTGTCCCCGGGGTCATGATATTATCCATTACGTCACCATTGTACCTTGCATGGTTACATATTATATTTGGCAATGAGCCATTCAGCAATGAAATGTCTATATACTTCCATTGAAATCTCATTGGCCAATAGAAAGTTGATAGCCCGTCGCTAGGCACCGCTATGTTTAGGTTTTGTAGGTCACCAAGGCGATTGAAGATGTTTGTTAATACGTCACTTCCGGTGAAATGAGTCTTTAGAAATGCGATGTTCAAACTTGGCTTGGTGCATTTTTGTTGCCTGGAATATAAAGAGATTGATTTTAAGAGTCCCAGATATCCCTCATCAAAACGAGACAATCACCGAACTGAGACCCCTCGAACAGGGGGACTTATTTTCCTCGCGCCAATCAGAGTACGGTATAATAGTCTGTTTACTTAACTCATTTAGTATTTATTATTGCAGCAGTTCCAATTAATCCATTTTAAGAAGAAAAAAAAGATGACAAGTCCAAGAGTACAAATCCAAAATGACGAATCCAACTGACAAATCCAAGTGAATAAACGAATGGCTAAGCCATGATAGCATAGGTTCCAAATCTTTTAAAATGCTGGTGTAAATTCGGTTACTTATTTCTTTGAACTGAATGACTTCAAAGAAACTTCAGCTATTCCTCAATAATTCTACCGTTGGACTTTTCTGAAATCTTCAATATTTTCAAAATTAGAATGTTTTTCTACCTTTTTCAAGAATTCAAGAAAAATGTTTAAAAAAACTTAAAACCATCGTTATTTCTAAACTGTTTGAAACAACATGAAATAATTTCGAAGAAAACCATAGTTTATGGATATCTACAATATGGTATCAAGCAAAAGTCTGTCACTTTTCTGGTTTATGATTTAGAAATTTGATGACGTCACACCCCCAAATGAGTTGAAATGTAACATAGGCTGAAATTTCGAAAGATATTCAGAACTTCTGAAATGTCCAACGGTAGAATTAAAGACAAGTAACTGAAGTTTGTTTCAAGCCACTCAAACAGAAGAAATAGATCGCAGAACACCCATCTTTTTGCGCGGAGGTAAAGATTTGGGAGCTATGCTAGCCATGACTATATTAGAATAACAGTACAGCAGAGTCAGAATCAATCTTACCTTGGTATCAACGGCAACGGTGGATCTGCTCTAAAATTTTCATACCACATGACATAATCTTCAACCCCTTCCACATCGACGTCCCTGTCCCTTCCATAATCTAATGATGATCTCAATGAGCTGAACCCTTTCCAACCTTTGCCTTTTCGTAGTATCCGCTCACCAAGGCCACTAATCGAGGAACCTTCTACGATTTGGTCCACATAGCTTGAATTATGTTCTGGTACGCTAAAAAGGAAAGCAGAATGAATTTTACCAATTATCTAAAAAAACCTGCAGATAAATCTTTTTCAAGATTGTTTTGAATTTATGAAACTTCCTCCATTTTCAGACTGTCTGAAAATATGGCGTGCCCGCAAAGGACCCTGGGGGACAATAGCTATTTAACAGTCAGAAAAGTATTTTTGTCCGCTCAGAAAGAAACAAGAGTCAATTTTACCACTTTTCTGTTCATATGGAGACAAGCCAGCCCGCCTACCGAGCTGGAGGTTTTCGCCGAGATCTCACCTTATCCCTGTTTCCCTAGCCTGCGCACAGACTTTACGGAACTTAGACTACGGACTGCGCAGGAGAAAACGGGAGAAAAGGAAAAGTAAGTTACTTTTCCTTTTCTCCCGTTTTCTCCTGCGCAGTCCGTAGTCTAAGTTCCGTAAAGTCTGTGCGCAGGCTACTGTTTCCCATTTAAAGTTTGTTGTCTGTTCATGAGCAGGCGGGCTGGCCCGGTAGGCGAGATCTCACTCAAGTACTGCCGAGATCCCGCTTGGCGGGAACAAAATTTTCCCATATGAACACTCCAGCCCGCCTGCCGAGACGAAATGGTCACTACTGCGCATGGGTGGGCATGCCAAACAATCCCACCAACAATGGACGTGACCAATTCCAGCCCAGTAGGCGGGATCGATTTTCCCATATGAACAGAATGCGAAATCAGCTCACTTAGCGGGCCAGCCCGGTAGGCGGGCTGGCTCGCCTCCATATGAACAGGTCCTAAGAAACTGCATATAAATTATTTTTCATAATTTTTGGAATTCTTATAACTAAGTTAGCATTTTAGCTGTGCAATAAAAATCAATTCAAATGAATCTAAGTTGAGAAAGTACAAGCTCGCAAAGTCTGTATAGTTTTCTGATTCAGCCGGTGGATGGTTTGTTAAACCGGCCTTTCGCCTATTAAAATTCCTGTCTAGTTGTTTTCCCGTCTTATACTCCCAAAGATTTTTCTTTTTTAGCCAAGCAATTTGTTTTGATTGTGAAGGTTGACGATCTGATTAAATAAGAAAGCCACGAAAGTTGTCGTAGGCCATCACACGGGTCAACATTTTTGGGCCGCATGTATGCCGACATTGTTCCTAACAAATGTTGAGTCGTGTGCGTGTGTTTGTATACTGTTTCAAAAATGCGGCAACATGTTGAGCGAGAATGAACATGCAACATTGTTGGTGATGTCGAACGCAATCTGGCCAATCAACAGTGGTCTTCGTAATCATGTGATCCCATGCGATATCATTGGAAACACGTTGTGAAAAGTACTGAAGTTTGTATGCTCGTGTGCGAAAATCTGGTACCCAGGGTATAATATAGTATTTTTGCACAAGGGCATACAAACTTCAGTACTTTTCACAACGTGTTTCCAATGATATCACTGTTAATTGGCCATTTATCAAGAATTATAACATTCGAGTAGCTGTAATGTATACTGTCTGAAAGTATAGTTTTTCTTCTTCCTAATAACATGCAGTTTGGACACATTAATGGAATTATTTATCATCCAATTGATATTTTAGTACATATGGCCGATTTCAAATGCAGCATACTGTAAGAGCAAAATAAATACCTTTTACAGTAAAAGATCACGAAACAGATTTTGTCAAAATATTTCAGGCCGAGAAGCATTTGAGGTGATGCGGTAAAGTAGGAAAAAGAGAACATTACTCCCACGAGATGCTTTTATTAAGAGTGATAAAATAAACCATCACAAACATGGATTTTCGTCTGTATAAACGTCCCACCACTATCCGGCATCTGAAATAGGCCTTATTTACAAAAATGTCAATAAAGTGATCAATAAGTCAATTAATACACTCAACCAGGATATCATTGGAAAGAAAATAAATTGCACTTTCAGATGGCATGCGTCAAACTTATTCAAATATTATCATTTCCTGAAGAATCTCGAACACAGTTGGGTTACGTTTTTTCTGAAAACCCCGTACATTGAATAATAAAGTAAGAGTAATTTAAAGCAGCAAAACGATCCGTAAGAAGCATGGAGGGTTTTAAGTTTGGAGGGTTCAATTTTCATTTACATGTTCCCGTTGTATGCTCTTAAATTGTGGCTAAATCTCAGCCTGAACATTCGCAAAAGTCATTCGCAAGCAACGAATCTCAACGGTTTTAAACTCTATCTTGCAATAGTGTGGGTGGGGCTAAAACTCCCCGAGCCTCCTAGCTCAGTGGTCTTCGTTGGTGGGAGAGGTCTCTGTCAAGTTCTAAAATCTTGAAGTAAATTTTCTTGACATCCTTTGTTTACCACTTTACAGTTGTCTTCATTATACACCTGAGCGTATACTGCTATGCAATCTTGCCCCGTATTTCGATAGATAAATGACATCTAAGGTACACTACAACAAATAAACATAGTAACGAACCTTGTGAAATCATCGAAACTGAACTCTTCCAAGTCATCAGTGATAAGCTCTCTCTCTACACGAACCAAATCTGATCTGGTGTGTAAAAACAGCTGTTGCAAGTAGCACATCACAATGAACCCGAACACGCAAAACACGCTCACGTAAAACAGCTTCCTGACAGAGAGTTTCCTGCCTAGCATGGCCTAGGCAATCTTGTATTAACGAAGCAGGCGGCATGCCTCATTTTAACAACACAGCATTCAAAGAAATCATGTTTTACTAAAATTTCTGAACAACATCACCTAAACTGAACTCTTTCCTTCAAGTTTAATCAATCCACGAGGCTTTTTTATCGATTCAAAAATAGATTTTCAAGAATAACAAATTCTGTTGGCCCGGTAGCTGCTCTCGAGTTGACGGGCCTAAGTCTAATTTATAATTCATGAACAGAAGTTGATCTTTGATGTGGCCACGTTCGCTTTGTCTGTATATAACATCAAGCAAATCAAAAACCTGTTCATAGCCACTTGCCTTAGCCTGCGTAAATGTGCACTACAGCGTCGATACGAATCAAAACATTCGATAAGCTGTGAAAACGCGTTAACAAAATTAACTCAAGGCGTAAACTGGTCGATGGGCATTTTTGTAAGCATTTCTAAAGCTGTTTGGCGGATAATATCTCAAATTCACGGGCGGTTAACGGGCGGTAGGGTTTTCTTGTTGGTCTGCTAAAATGGCTGCTGAAGTGGGCAACAAACTCTGACATTATTCAAATAACTCTGCATCCTATCCATGAAGCTTGTTGATTCGATTGGATTCATCTAAATTTCCGCTGTCCAATAAGCAACCGCCAAGTCCCCTTCTTTAATTGTCATTTTTGAAGCAGTAGTTACAGTAAAGGCAAAAGGCAGTTGTTGCACTTTGCGTCATGTTTTGGGGACAGGGTAGACATGATATTTTGTTCCTCGTGGTATCCTTTTTGTAGTATTGTAGATTAGTTTTAGGTAGTGATATAAGTGCTATGTATTGTAATGTTTAATCAAATTAAAACAGAAAACTGCTAACAAAGATACAAATAGGACAAATAAACTTTGTAGCAAAACTGCTAACAAAGATATAAATAGGGCAAATAGGACAAATAAACGTGCCTTGAGGAGATTACGGAGAGTACGACTCATCATTTGACCAACTTTTAGCCAGGGCTGAAAGCGTTACAGTTCACCAGAAGAATCTGCAAAGTCTTATGATAGAAATTTATAAGACCATGAACCATCTTAATCCTTCATATATTTGGGAGTTCTTTGTTAAAAAGGATATACCTTACAATCTCCGCACCAAAGAGCTATGCAGGCTTCCATCAGCACAGTCACATCGATATGGACTAAATTCTCTTTCATTTAGAGGTAGTCTCCTGTGGAACACTCTAGATGATGAACTAAAGAGAGCTGATACCTTGAGAAGTTTTGAAAGGGGGATCAACGAATGGGATGGCAAAAGATGTAAATGTTTAATTTGTAAATAATTTTGTTATATTGTAAATAGTCGATTTAAATTAGTTTTTAGTAACTATGTACATATCAACTTTAAATATTGTTATGATGATGATGATTATGATTATGACAAAACAAACAACAACAAAAAAACAGCGACTATAATGAACAAGTCAATAGATAGTCTCACGCCTAAATATCTTTCCAAGCTATTTACAAGGAAGTCAGCTCACAATACCAGGTGAGTGAAAGTAAAGTTTACACGTTTGGCGGACTGTGGAATAAAAAGAATGGGGCCGATATTCAAAACTAAGATGTTAATAAATCAGACAAGGGTTAACTTAGATGATGAAATTCCGTTTGGTAAAATCACTCATTTCTAAGACCCAAAAATTAGAAAGATGAATGTAAGGGGTTTGTACGGGAATCGATAGTTCCACATTCCATTCCAGTCAATGAATTACATGCTATTGAAATCAAAATTATATCTCTGAAACTGACTTTTGAATTGAATTTAAATTTCGATGCCAAATAAATCATTGGCCAGAATAGAAAATTGAATTCTCGATTTCCATACAAACCCCTTACAGCCATTTTTCTAATTTTTGAGTCTTAAAGATGAATGATTTACCAAGTAAGATTTGCTCATCGAAGTTAACCTTTGACTGATAGATTGAAATTGTAGTTTTGAATATCGGACGCATACTCTTTATTCCACAGCCTGTTAAACATGTAAACAATTTTTATTCACCCGGCACATTGAGACTAAGAAGCAGCAGGATTGACTTGCATCAGAGGTGGAAAAAGTGCGTGAAGCCGCGAAGCAGCTTCACAGGAAGCTTGTTTGTCTGGAAGGAAGAAAAGGGGAGGAACAAGAGAAAGCGGAATAAATGGAAGGAAAAGAAAAGAAGCGATTAAGGGAGGAATGAAGAAATGAAAGGAAAAAGGTTGTACAAGAAAAAGGATGGAAAGAAAAAGGATGGAAATGAAAAAGGAGAGGAGGAAGAAAGAAGGATGGAAGGAAGATAGGATGACAAAGAAAGTAAAAATTGAAAATATGAAGAGACAGGAAGGACCAAAGGAAGGAAAGAAAAGAAGAAAATCAAAGTTTGGATTATACTCTTTTCATTTACAGTTTTGTGATCCAAGGAAGCTTTAAAAGTAATTTCAGATCCTAGTGGATTATCGACTACACTAAAATCTGGGACTACAGAAAATTGGTAAAACAATGGGAAGGAAGAATTCTGGTTTGACGTTCCATCGCAGGAAGGCAAATATTTTTTCCACCACTGACTTGCATGTTCCGAATTCCCCAATTTTTTGTATGTTATTTGTAGACAGTGTATGTAGCAACGGATTATGCGAATATCAACGTATTAAGTCTGCATGCAGGCTAGGTGTAAAACACAAATCAAAACACTTATGAAATTTCGTTTGAAGTTGATAAATCACCTAGTTCTAACGCAATCTAAATATACAAAATATCATTTAAACATGTAACAACCATTTCGTTAATTAACCCTATCCTATGTTTCTCTCAAAGCCACGGAATAACAAAAACCAGGGTACCTTGAAATTGTAAAAGGCTTGCTCAAAATATGTCTAAACTTCGTTCATGCTAACGTAAAAACGCTTCAAAATGCGACAAAAAAAAAACGCATAAAAATCATGTTCGTCTCTTCGAGATTTGTTCGGCGCTCTTGACTAGACTTATGACCGAGACTCCCTTATTTCCCTTTGAAATTTACTTCAAGATGGCGCTTCGGTGAACAGAGAAAGTTTTTGTTGAGCCTGTTGAGACAGGAATGAATGTGTGAGTATGGAGCTATGACCTTCAGAAGACCAAATTTGCTTGATGACTGAAACCAGCGGTCAGCCATTTTGTCTTGCTATTTTCACTGATAAATAGCTTCACTTGAGGTAAGAAATAATTTCTGTGAGGTCAGAAATAGTGGAACTCTCTGAGGATTACCGGAATCTTCATGAGAGCTATGACATTGGAGGCTGCTGTTTAATTTTCCATTCATGAAGCTATCTATCGCTGC
>REGL01000179.1:137602-159151 GCA_004194395.1 Aurelia aurita complex sp. Pacific
TTAAGAAACTCTAGTACTACGCTCAAGAACAGTTAAGAAACTCTAAAACTTTATTTCTGTATGTCTCTCTTATTCTACGTTTCTCTAACAAAGGTACCTTCGTCTTTTCTTGACTTTTAACTGCAAAATTGATAAATTTTTGCCTTGATGAGCATGGCTTCTTCTTGATGACAATGTCAATGCAAAATGGAAGCCCTTTGTCGAGAAGAAGGCTCAACTTCGAACAATACCGCAATTTTAGGCCCAAACAAATAAGAAACTAATTAAGAAACTTTTACTACTAAAACACCGAAATTTTCATGCGAAATTAAGAAACTTTTAGTACTAAGTGCTGATCCAAGTTTCTTATAAAAAAAAAACGTGTATTGTTATTGCTACAATCCTCGCCAAAAGAAGCTGGGACACAGGCAAATTTCAGTGTCTTCATGATTTTTCCTAAAATATGGAGGAGAAAACATACGTTTAGAGTCTCCTAATCCCCCTCCCCCTACTTGTGTTTATTTCATGATGTTTCCTAAAATATGGAGGAGAAAACATACGTTTAGAGTCTCCTAACCCCCTTCCCCCCTACTTCAATGTTGAGAAGGTCGAAAGGCGTTTGATTCAAGCAACTTTGAAACGGGGGGAACGGGGGACAAGCGATCAAAGACCGAAGTAGTGCAATTTTATGATTTGTCCCAAGTATTTTGGCCAAGATTGTAGTTTATTTTATCGGGTGACCCAAAAAAAGTGCTTGCTTCGAAATGTAAATAATACCTTAATCATAGCCTGGTCTCACATCAGTATTAACAATCTATTGGATTTGGGATTTTTCTCTTGTTTTGTACCTGGAGTGTCTTATTGGAATTGTTAATGAACCATTAGCGTTGGGGATGCCTAGCATTTAGGGGGAGGTGGATTTTACCATGGATTTTGCCTGAAAATGGTGGCTTCAGTGAGTTGAGACTGCCCGGTTGAAGATTAAAATATGACAAATTTTCCCCGATTTGAGGGGCTCCAGCCTCCTGTGCAATTAATTATGTTTAGTTTATCTGTTAAATGTAGTTGATTTTAAGGAGTATATAAAAAAAAAAAAAAATTAACTGAAATGTCTGCAGGCCCAACTAGAAAACGGCAAAAAATTGAATGGTACGTAAATCTTAGCTATGAGTTCCCACGATGCCGGCACAATTTGAAACAATACGAAGTAACAAACTACTTTCTATCTATCTAACAATGACGCTAAATTTGACGATAAAGAAATTTGCCCTAGATCTAAAAATGAATCAACCTCGTCTCAAAAGCGTCGAAAAATGCTCTACTTTCATCAGTATCGAGTGTTCACAAGACGGCAACGAGGAAAGTCCTTCATAAGGAGATTTAAATCATAAATCTTAAGACAAAATCCACAAAAATTCTTCACCATGGGATGAGCTTCCCGTTGAAATCATAAAACAATCCATTATCCTTTTCTCCCAGGCCTTCAGACACTTTGAGCAAGCCCTCAACACTCACAGCAGTCGGTGTAAATGCACCTGATCCTCCCATGTCAGTTTGAACCCATCCTGGATGCAAAACAACTGCCAAAATGCCATCATCTTTCAGTTCAATGCTCAGATTCTTGTTAACCATATTCAATGCAATCTGCAAAGGGAATTGTATTGGGTGTCTCAGAAACAAGTGGCCCCGAAGTGGCATTTGTTTCAAATCGAATAAGAATTGATAATGAGCACAGGGGGTCCAAAAAAGAATAAAAAAAAATAATGACATGGTGTAAGGAAATTGACACAGTGTATGGTTTATCATAGCTAGGCTTAGTGAGGCATGTGTTTTATATTGCTCTGTAAAGAGGGTTTCTAGGCTCACGAAATAGTCCTAGTTATCACAGCAACAACAACAACAACACATTTTTTNAGTTCAATGCTCAGATTCTTGTTAACCATATTCAATGCAATCTGCAAAGGGAATTGTATTGGGTGTCTCAGAAACAAGTGGCCCCGAAGTGGCATTTGTTTCAAATCGAATAAGAATTGATAATGAGCACAGGGGGTCCAAAAAAGAATAAAAAAAAATAATGACATGGTGTAAGGAAATTGACACAGTGTATGGTTTATCATAGCTAGGCTTAGTGAGGCATGTGTTTTATATTGCTCTGTAAAGAGGGTTTCTAGGCTCACGAAATAGTCCTAGTTATCACAGCAACAACAACAACAACACATTTTTTGCTCAAACTAGGACAAATGGACTTTCACGTGAAAGAGGGGGGCAAAAAGGAACAAAGAGGGCACCAATTTTTCTATTCACGTTGAAACAAGGTTAATTTGTAGTCATGGCAACTTTCCGCAGTTGAAAATTTTTTATTGCTGTGAATGTGCTGTGGTGAGCTGATGGAAGCTAAGTGGTCTTAAAAATGAGGAAGTTCTGGTTGAAAGTGAAAGGTTTGTTGATTCTTGGCTTGAGGAAACATTAATCTGGACACTTGTGGCCTTTGTTCATTGCTAACGTCACTCAAAACTTGAATTTTGAGGCATTTTATCATCTCAGGCTTGAGCCAACAAGTTAGGCCTGTCCACCATTGCCTGGAGCATTAGGCTTTTTGTACAGTGTTGATATTATGGTTTCCATAGGACATGAAATTGAGGGAAACAATTTTGTCCCAATTTTCAATATGAAAGTCCATGAGTCATAGTTATAGCATCCATCAGTCTACTAATAGCATATAACTACGAACTATGTAATCAGTCTAGAGGGCTTGTGGAGTTTAAGGTGGTATGATGGCCTGTAAAATGTGTACAGTATTTTTGCTACATCTGATAGGTCCAGGGAATACTATTTTCAGAGGTACTAATTGCGTTTTTTAAGAAGAAGACAAAAAGTGATTTAAAAAATAACCTTTGATGTCCTGTATGAATAAATCCTTCCACTTGAATTGTCATCAATCGAACCAACTTTGCTGGACATATTCAAAATGGCTGCTCTGGCACAACTCATAGGCTTAGATGCCTCATTTTTGGATGCTTGACGCAGAAGAGGCATAAATTCCTGAAATGTAAGATGAGTAAGAATATGTAATTGAAGATAANTTGTGGAGTTTAAGGTGGTATGATGGCCTGTAAAATGTGTACAGTATTTTTGCTACATCTGATAGGTCCAGGGAATACTATTTTCAGAGGTACTAATTGCGTTTTTTAAGAAGAAGACAAAAAGTGATTTAAAAAATAACCTTTGATGTCCTGTATGAATAAATCCTTCCACTTGAATTGTCATCAATCGAACCAACTTTGCTGGACATATTCAAAATGGCTGCTCTGGCACAACTCATAGGCTTAGATGCCTCATTTTTGGATGCTTGACGCAGAAGAGGCATAAATTCCTGAAATGTAAGATGAGTAAGAATATGTAATTGAAGATAAGATTTTGCCAGTGCAAGTTTACAAAGTGTAATTCTCATACTGTATGATGTTTTTCAAATGTTGTTTTAAGGAGACAAATAAAAACAAGTATGTGCACAGTACATATACCTTGATAAGCATAGTTGGCCCAACAACATTTGTCCTGAAAGTTTCCATCAACACATTAGGAGTAACATCTTCAATTTTCTGTTCTCTGACTAGCATCCCTGCGTTGTTTATGAGCACATTCAATCCCAAGTCTCCAACATGCTTCTTGACAACCTCATGAGCATCTTTGATATCACTCTCATTGCAAACATCTGGAACATAACATCAAAATTATCAATGAAAAGCTGCCTTGTGGGCAGAACTTGAAAATTGTGTTCAGTACAGGAAAAATTTGCTAAATATTGTCATCTGATGCTTGCCACAGCATAACGCTAAATAAGAACCATTTTCTTGGTTTGTTTTTAAGCTGATAGTATAGCGATAAGTAGGATGAAAATAATCTGCCCAAAAAGAAAAGAAAGTACCGCATAGAATACATAAAGTTCACTATTTTGGGTGTGTTCTGTTGGAACTAGTAAACAGCAATATGAGAATGTTACAGTAGAAGATTTAGCAAAAAACCTACCCAGTTTCACAATGTGAATGTTTTTGCTTTCCTTGGCAAGTTCGTTCAAGTCCTACAAAACAATGAAATTCTACACTTAAAAATTGCATCATGGACATGGGGGCTTGCAGGCTTGCCTGACAAAGTACTGTATCTGATCTACTGTATAAGTCTGACTGATTGAGTCACTGATCGATTCTTTCCTATTTTGAATGGAAACCGGAACTGTTTGCAAATTTGGTAAACAATAAAGTAAAGATGGAGCATGGAGGTACTTGTTACTTTTATCCTAATTTTCCCCGTTATGCATGTATGTATTAATTTGCCACAATCAATAATACCGTTAACTGTGTATTAGTCTGTAAAGTGTTTTATCTCTACCCGCCATTCACCTACCCCTGCGCAGATGCCAGTCTCTTGGCTCCTGATCTGGCCTCAATGACAATGGTCATGCAAGTGTCCCGCATATAAGAAACACAAATTTAAGAAACACAGACCCTGATTTTCAAAATAATACCCCATTTTATAAGAAACTTGTTCAGGTCTGAAAAAAAGCTTGTTTCTTATTTAAAGACATTGAGTCATGGAAAATAGCGATTCTGCGCTGGGGGTCTGTCTGCTTTCATGTGATCAGTCTGTTTTCATGTGATCAGACATCAACTTCACAAATACGACGCTAGTTCGGCTACGCCTAGCCCATTGCGAGGTTATAATATCATGTGTGCAGTTTGAACAACAGCCAATCAGATTGGCATAATCTATCATCATGACTCAGCAATTTTAGATATTTGGGTATATGCGGTCTATTTTCTATGATTCAATGCCTTTAAAAACTATGTATGGATTGAAACCTTGGAATTTTTCAGCTTTCCAGTTGTACTGAACTGTACCTATTCAAATGAAAAAAAAAAGAATTTTGTATGCAAAAAGCACCTTGTCCTTCCTGAAATAACTGGTGGAAGTGAAAATTTAAATCATCAATAAATATCATGTCTGGTTCAACAGTATATGATTTTTGTAATAAGAAACTTTACCCTGATTTGCAAGTTTATCTTATTGTATAAGAAACGCATCAGACCTGAAATTGAAAAAGTTGTTTCTTATATGAGCGACACTGACTTATGTATGTATGGGGGCGGGTCAGCAGGTAAAAGGCCAAAATCTAAGTAAGGCCTAGCCTAGTCTACTTTCATTTAAGTCAATATTACCGTCGCTTTATCTGGAGATCTGCATGCTGCAAAAATGAATTCAGGTGGGCTTGATTTCTTTGCCAGTTGTTTGACAAGTTCAAGTCCAATGCCACGATTGGATCCAGTCACAAACACTGACCTTCCAAAAGCCATCTTGAATGTTCACAAGAGGAAGTTGTGTAACAGATTAATTACGGATGACTCTTGTCTCCACCCCCAGAACGGATTGGTTATTGCGCCTGCGCCCACAGTGATCACAACTGCAACAACGATCAAACATCAGGGACTTATGTAACGAAACTATTTTTGGCAAGGAAGATTCACTACATAAATCCTTTACTTCAATTGTGGTTGTTGTTGTGATTATTTGAGTTGTAGAGTGAGAAACATCAGTTCGGGATTGGTGATTTGTCATAAGTCCAATAGTGGAAGAGCACATGGAACCAAGAAGCATCCCAAGCCTCGTTTTGGCAGTTCAGCCTCAGTTTTGTTGGCAGAAGGGCCTAACATTTATTTGTTGTTTTTTGACTTTTCAGAATTATTTGATAAAATGGATTTGTTAGGGTCGATTCTTGGCAGCATGGATGCTCCACCGATGTCGCAAAATGACAAGGAAGCAATAAAGAAAGCAAAGGGTATCTTATTTATATGTCGTGTTTTTAAAAAGACGGTGATTGATGCATACATGCAACACAGACACTGCAGCAACAACAGACAAAGTTAGCTAGAAGAGAAGGCCGAAAAGTTTGCGATGCATCTGTCTCTTTGAGCAAAATGCGATCAAAAAATGATTATGGTTCAGAAAGGGTCCTCTATCGTTTATTATACTGTCAGTTCTGTTTTGAATACCGTTATTTTTTTGGGTGCCACACTTTCCAATTATACGTACAGGCTAATAAATGCCCATGCACTTGNTTCCTAACCATTACTATTCCATCGGGACACCCCCGGCATTTGGTTAAAAAATATTCTTTGCCCCCAGGCATTCAACCGAGCATTTGCCATTTGCCACATGAAATTTGCCCACACCGGAAATCTTGTCAAACGGGCACACTGGAAATCTTGTCAAAAAGTGCCATACTCTCTGCAGGCTGGATTCAGCCTTTAAAAAAAATTATATGTATTATTAGCAATTTAATTAAAGAAAAGAAAAAAAAGATGTATAGGATAAATAGTTAATTTTAATAGAAGCAAATGTATGGACAGTTTTAACTTTTAGTTTTGCAGGTCCACATCAGCCATCTTGAGGCTGCCACTTTTTAACCTGCGTTAACAAATAAATTATGAATGAATGAATGAATGAATGAATGAGCCCCACATTTCCTTTCATTGTACTGTACCTAATTCCTTGTACTCACAGAGGCCAAAGCAAAAGCTGAGAAGTTCAAGTCACAAGAAAAACAAAAATGGGCAAAGTTTCGTGTGGAGGTATTGTTCCATCTGATCATTCAAATTTATTTATTTTGTATTCTGTATAACTGTGAATGAATATTTTCACTGGATGATATATTTTTGTAATGGATAAATGTTTTGTCGTAATCCTGAAAACGACCAGAGGAAAGATAGAAGACAAATAATCTTTGAGTAAACCCAATTTACAGCATTGCATATGCTTTGCAAGATCCCTTGTTGAAGAAATATATGAAAAATCAAATGAATATTTTTGGGAATAATTTTTGCACATGGTACTGCAATTTAGAGCATTCAGTGCTTGTCCATATACAGTAGAGCTCTTCTGAGGGCAATATTTACAGTATTCTTCACTGCAAATTGTATAAAATTCTAGTGCCTTACTAATGTGTAATTCCTGTTTTGTTTCAGATGGAGAGCCAAATATCAGAATTCATGAAGGATACTGTAAAGAAACATACAAAGTTTTCTGCCATGGATAAGATAGCAAGAAGCATAGTGTAAGATTTTTCATAAACATCTATGTTTTCAGTTCATCAGAGCAGAGTGTTCTGGATGTGCTAGAAAGTGAAAAAATTTGGTGCTTAACAAATTTATTTCATCTCCACAGAAGAGCTACAGTATGTTAGGTTACTGTATGGATTCTTCATCACTTATTTGCATATCAGCCTTTCTGCAAAAATGTAGGATTTCAATATCAAAATAGGGCAGGGCTCCTGAAGAAGTCTTGAATTCACACACAATTGCTGTTATTTATTTGTCGTGTTGTGGTATTTCTCCCTTCAAACTTATTCAGTTATTCGTCATTGCAAGCATCTTCGGATCCGATGATCGTCTCTGGCATTGTGGCCTTTCCTTTTTCAAATCTTTTTGGTACTCAAATTACTGCTTGAAGAATACAGAATAAAGTGTTTGTTTATAGGCATGATGTGGCAGAAGTTGCAGGTCTGACGTCCTTTTCATTTGGGGAAGAAAATATTGATCGATATATAATGATATGGAAAAAGGTGACCATAAACCTGTGTTATTTAAATACAAACAAATAATTATACTGTAGTATACAGTAAATAATCATGCTTTGAACACTGCTCTGTTAATACTGCTAATACTGATGAGTATTTTAATTGAAACGGATTGTGAAATGAGCTGATGAAGATTTTAATTGAAGCGTATTGCAAAATGACACTTGTGTTTTTATATAAACATAAATTTCCATATTGATTAAACTAAAATGCCAGGATTTAATTGGACTAAACGTATCGGGCATAACCCTTCATCAGTAGTCAATTGTTTTTATACATTTCATTTTCTGTTATTTATTGATGGTGCTTTTAGTTTAATATACTGCTAATACTGTTAATACTGCTCTGTTACACTTAAGGTAACTTATTGGAATATACAATTCTCTCTATTTTTTATTTCAAAGCACAGGATCGAGGCTGAATTTTTATTGTAGTGAAAATCATGAAGTAGACTGAAAAGTTACGAAACAATGGAGTTCCACTCCAGACTTGTATTGTATTAACTGATTGCTAACGTGACATATGTCCTTTAATGTAGCACAATTGCAACATTTCTTACTGGGTTCTTACTGCTGTAGCCTTTCCATGATAAAAGAACCTATTTCTGTTACCACATGGTGCTTAGCAAACAAACTGATGTTGTCAGCGGATACTTAAAACCTCCGGATAACTTGAGAACGAGATATGATATCAAATACTTTAAACTGCATTTGGTATTATGCAACAAACCTGTAAACTGGCTACAGGAGAAATGTTAACTCTTGGCTCACCTATTAATGTATGGACTAAAACATGACAATGCTGCTGTAAATGACACAAGGATATAAATTTTAATTTTTGTTTCAGGAGTTTGCTCCGTCAGATGCAGAGCTTGATGCTCGAAGAAATGGAGAAGTATGTGTTAGATGCCCTTGAAGATCTCTGAAAATTTGAATTAAGAAGGGGAGGGGGGGGGGGAGCCATTAAGTTTTCCCAACTGTCAGATCAAAGCAATATTTTCATACGGATTTCGGATGTTTGCAATATTTTACTTGGATTTTTCGATCTTGCTATCACATTGCATTTCGGATCAAACTTAGGATAGACATAGATACTGTCTGAGCGGATTTCAAATTCCTTTAAAATGTGTTGGGAGATTTCATTTAAAATGTGTGATGCAAACTAGCATTGCCATTATACAATAGTTTTCTTTCCAAATGTGCGTACATCCAGCATAATAACTTTGAGTGAATGCGGAGACATCTTGAGAACTGGGAATTCTCTGCAAGGTATCTTTGAGCGTTTGCTCAATCCTTCCCTAATATTGTAATGTCACTTTTATCAATTCAAAACTCTTTCGATTTTAACAATTCAAACAACTAATAGTTTTCAACTTGTCCTTTCAATCTCGGTATTCACGAAATTGGATCGATGTTTCTCGATCGATTTACAACGTTTCCAAGCTAGTAATTTTCAAGGAATCACTTTTAGTTCAGGAACTGGGCCACCAACGAATCAACAAAAATCGCAACGCTTTGGTCGTGATTTTGACTAAAGATTAAATCATTGATCGTCACAATCAGCGTAGTGTACGATTTATCATGGCCTGTCACACGAGGATACATTTATTTTTGACAAAGTAAGTATCATTTTAGTTGTTTTATAAATGACTAATGTTCACTTTTTTCAAATTTAAGATAATCTTTATTTTCACACAGGAATGGGATGAAGAAAAAGAAAAGCAACATACTTTAAATTTGGTAGGTTTTTGAGGATTAGAATCGTCGAGGCTTCAATTTACTTTTCAAGATTATTCTTATAATTTTATGTGCATTGTTTCCTTCTGAAATCAGGGTTTGGCCGAAACTGTTTTACTCAATTAGCCATAAAACAACCAAAAGCGNAGAATCGTTGAGGCTTCAATTTACTTTTCAAGATTATTCTTATAATTTTATGTGCATTGTTTCCTTCTGAAATCAGGGTTTGGCCGAAACTGTTTTACCTCAATTAGCCATAAAACAACCAAAAGCGGCTGTTCACTGTCAGTCCATATCATTTCAAAAAGGGGCTGTTCAATCACAGGTAACGGGAAAAATTAGTATAAAAGTAACAAGTAACTATATTTTTACTTTAGCGTTTGCCAAATTTTTGCCAATGTTGTCTTGATTAGGACTAATCTTAGACCACTCTTCGAGTGAAAACCGGAACTGTTTGTATCACAACATTGTCTTCGTTTGCCTAATCTAATCTAGAAAAAATTGGCTTATAAAATAGCATTGACGAAAGAGCATAATTATAATTAAACACTTTCTCTATCATTAGAAGGCGATGACGGAGCTTACAAAATATCACTTTACCGTTTTGATGGTTGAAAAGTGAATCGAATTGAGCCATGCACTTTTCATTTTTAGCTAAAGCCCATGGAAGCTAGTTTTTTGCATTTTTGTTTTGAGAAGAAGATTGTGGTGTGAATTGTAAAAATCATGAATGAATTCTCAAAATTAAGTTGAACTTTTTTTGCCTTGATTCATCGATGCATTTACTTCACAGGAAAAGAAATTAAAAACTGAGGAAGAAAATACCAAAATAAATTTAAATTCAAGGAAAAGAAATCACAATAAAGAACCTGAGAAATATTTTGATAAATACGCCAAGATTTTAGGAGGAGATAGTGGTGTGGACGCTGCTAAGGCCACGAAAACGAACGCAGCTTATGGAATGGGTGAGAATTTAGTTCTACTGTTTTTGCATTTTTTCGAATGTTTAAGTACCGTAAAAGCTGTATTAAGCCCTGGGGCTTATTTAATTTCGGGCACAAGTAGTAATATGAAAATTGATATGGAACTCCTAAAGAACTCGTAAAAAACTCTGAGCACTCGAGATCTGATTCAAGTACCCCCTCCCCCAGCTGTGTATCAAATTGGTTCGAAAAATTGGGAACTTGTTTTCTTTTGAAAGAAAAGCTTAATTATTGAGTGAAAAGGCCGTATCGAAAGTCTGTCTGTAACTGGATGTCAGGTGCAAATGTCTGCGAATAAAAATGATCAAAGTGTTTTGGATATTAAGTAATTTTGCGTTGTGGCAAATCTCACGTGACATCTAATTTGAGATGTACTTTAGAGCTACTGAGCATCCAGCATAGGTTCCAAATCTTTGTTGGTGTAAAATTCAATGACCTATTTCTTCGAATCGAATGACTTCGAGGGAACTTTAGCTATTTCGCTATAATTCTACCATTGGACTTTTATGAAATCTTCAATATTTTGAGAATTAGAGTGTCTTTCATTCATTTTCAGGAATTGATGAAAAATTTTCAAAAAAACTGAAAGCCGTCTAATTTCTAAACTGTTTGACTCAACTTGAAAAAATTTCCAAAAAACCATAGTTCATGGATGTCTACAATATGGTATCAAGCAAAAGTCTATCGCTCTTCTGGTTTATGAATTAGAAATTTGATGACGTCACATCCTCGAATGAGTTAAAATATAAGATGCGCTGCAGTTTAAAAAATATATACACAATTTCTGATAAGTCCAACAAGCCATTCAATCAGAAGAAATAGGTAATAGAATTTCACACCCACCTTTTTACGCCGAGTTACAGATTTGGAACATATGCTGAGCTATTGTACATGTTTAAAAATGCTGCCTCAAGGTCCTTATAAAAGACCTGTATGTATTGTACTTTTAAATACGATTTCTTTTTACTTGTAGTGCCAAGTAAGAATAAAACAGATCAAAGGTCGATCGAAGAGACAATGAACGCAATTCGAGAACGAAAGCGTCAAAGAACTGGTGATGGGCCTTCAATTGACGAGTGAACAGAGTATAGGCACAAAGTCTTCATTGAAAGATTAGACTCAACGAAGTGCCCAATCACATCGCGGGAAACCAACATAGGCGCCAAATCTTTATAAATGCGAGTGTAAATGGCTATTACATTCGTATTCATAAGCGTACCGTAAAAGCTATATTTAACCCCCTCTCTATTTAGCCCCCTCTCTGATCAGTGGTGGAAAAAAAATTTGCCTTCCTGCGAAGGAACGTCAAAACAGAATTCTTCCTTCTGTTGTTTTATCAATTTTCTGTAGTCTCAGATTTCAGTGTAGTCGACAATCCACCAGGAACTGAAAATACTTTCAAGAGCTTCCTTGGATCAGAAAACTGTAAACGAAGACAGCATAATCCAAACATTAATTTTCTTCTATTCTTTACTTCCTTCAATCCTTTTTTCTTCTTGCTCTCCTTTTTCTTTCCATCCTTTTTACAACCTTTTCCTCTTAATTTCTTCATTCCTCCCTTTGTCGGTTCCTTTCTTTTCCTTCCTTCTATAATGTTTCCTCTCTTTCCTTCCCTTTTCTTCCTTCCAGACAAACCAGCTTCCTGCGAAGCTGCTTCGCGGCTTCACGAATTTTTTCCACCTCTGTCTCTGATAAGCCCCTCCCTTCTAAGCCAGAATTTTAAATGAGCCACCCTCTATTAAGCCCCCACTTATATCAAATGCCAAAGGTAAGGTTAGGAAAGATTTTCCATGTACTTGAAAAATTTCTATGTTAATTTTGATATAAAAGCTGTGTTGAATGTTTGTATTTAACTCGTAAAATTGTATGTTGAATCCGCAAAATGTGGGGCAAAAGAACGAAAAGGCTATCATATGTATCTTTGTCGTTTGACTTTGTGAATAAGTCTCTCTCTAATAACCTCCTCTCTCTTTAAGCCCCCCCCCTGGAGTCTCTGCAATTACATAAGCCCCCCGAGGGCTAGTAGAGCTTTTACGGTATTAGAAAAGCTCCATTTTCATAATGGCAGTTTTCATATGAATGCAAAGAAATGTGAACGGGGCCTAAATCTGGTCGTTATTTTTTACCTCAAAATATAACAGCGTGGTGCCAGGAAATTTCAAACTTTGTTTGTAGTAATAGACCTTTTAGCTGTTCTGAAAAGAAGCAAATCGAACGACATTTTGCTACATTCTGTTGAATTTTCGAATGTGCACAATAGTGATAGATGCCCTAACGCCACTCGATTGAACCTCGGGTATAAAAATGTATAAAAGTAACGCTCGATCCAGGCTCTTTTATAGAATAGCTAAAAGGTGTATTATCACTCTGATGTTTTTAGTAGCTAGACTGTATCCTAATTGAAGAGATGTAATGTTGAAGACTTGAAAATTTAGTGCAGTATTAAATTGATTTGCTAGCAATCTAACGATTTCGTGCTCGAGAGAGAATTTTCTATTACCATTGTTTATTTTCTCCATTGATCTACAATCAGGCAATTAATTTCTGTACTGCAAATACATGTCCCTAGCATTTATTGTTTTTGGAGAAGGATACAGTAAATCCCCACATATAAGAGCCTACAAAAAGAAGAACCTACAGGCTGTTTGCCTAATTTATGCACCTTGTAATTAAGAACCGGTTGCAGTTTGATGAAAATATGTTTTTATTGCAGGGGTAGCAAAGTTGATTTGGAATTCTCGTTATTAAAGGGAGTACAAAGACCAGCATGCTTTTCGCAAAGTCAGCGACTTGCTCTGCACAACTCCGAGAATAACTGACTATACGAAATTCACAAAAAAAAGACAAAAGATGGCAAAGGTCTTTGTATTCCCTTTAAGTTAATTTTTGTCCCAGTTGGCTGTTAAAGTTTGAATCTCCTCCCCTGCTGTTTGTAAGCTTAGAATTTGTGATTAGGTGCATAATAATTCTGCGAAAACAAATAACAGGGCTGAACATCCTTGGTGAAGATTCTAAAATGGCCTACGCAAGGCATTCTTCAAATAAGAACCTATATACCTTTGAAATTAGTCTTAGTAACTTTAAAATAAGAACCTATTTCAGCCTGGCTGTCAAAAGGTAGGTTCTTATATGCGGGGATTTACTGTAAATATACAAGGCTAAAGTTGGTCTCAAATTACCTGCTACCAATAGTGAAGAGAGTAGAGAGAGGCTAACTCTCTGTAATTCCAGGCTAAAGGAATCATGAGGTTTGGTCACATCGAAGAGAAGCATAACTTACATAGAAAGACGAGGTCAAACAGTCACACAAATATGAGATTTGTTGAAAAACAAGGCCACTTACTTTGCTGGTCTATGATCAATTCGCCTTTACATTTTCAAGTCAAGAGTTTGCTACCGGATGCCGGCTTCAAATTGTCCATCAATAGAGTGAAAATTGGAATATTTTTTATTCTTCATGTTCGCATAGTGGCAGCTTTCATAAGGTTGTCCTCCCAAGGTATCGATATTCGGTTGTCCCTCGCATCGTTTGACATTATAGATACATCAAATTGCGTGGCTGTTCTTCTGGAGATTTTGCCAAATATTCCTGCAAAACAAATAAACGCTCAACAGAAGCTAAACGCAGACAGGGTGTCCAAGTCAGCCCAAAACACGTAGACCCAGACAAATTCCATGAAGACTCATGTCTAGATGCCTGGACATCTTTAAAAACCCAGAATATTGAAACATTCTTTAGACAGACGCTAGTTTACCTACATGCAGACCAAACACTGTCGAGCCTAAATAAAGCAAGCCACAAAAGTTGCTTCGAAACTCAGGTAGCTAGCTTTTAGCCAGTTTTTGGAGCAAACATGAGCAAATGTCGAGAGAAGAAGGATATATCTAAACATCTGCCTCGGGCATTTTATTTGTTTGTTTCAGAAACCGATTGGGAGGTGATTCAATTCTCATATATTTTGGGTGCAATTAAAACACTTTCTGCTCTGAACAAAACAAATAAAATGCACAAGGCAGATTTATAGATGCATCTATCTTCTTTTGATATATGCTCATTTTCGCTCTTGAAAACCATTTCTGGGATGCACAACGAGTGAGCTAGCTATCTGGGCTTCAGAGTACATTTTACGGCTTGCTTTGTTTTCGTTTATGACTGGACCAACCACACATAGAATTACTTTGTTTGCAATCGCCAATCTCTTTGTACTTGGGTGTCAATAAAAACTAGCAGATCCTATTGTAACATTATCTGTCCTTTGTTCGAGCAGGCGATATGATAAGAAACGGACCTATGCTATTGTTACAAATTCTGCATCTGTTACTTACCAACGAATGTGTTCGTTCTGCATCGAATTCAATTCCATAGAGAGAAGTGAGAATTTTCTGCAAATTCATGATACTCTGAAAATTAAACAAAGCATAATTACAAAACAATAGACAGTATGGCTCCTTGGAGTTAGGATTGAAATGTATTTCTAATGAAACAAAAGAGCTTAATATCGATCACTTGATTGGTTTTTAGAAGGAATCCACCTTTTCAAGATGAGAGGTATGAAAGCGGAGATTTGTTGTTGTTGGAGATTTTGCATTTTGGAGGCGGAACTCTTGTTCTGCATACAAAAATGAGTGTTGAAACAAATTTTCACATCCATATCCGTCTTTATTTCGAAATTATGTCGATTTTAAGAATTTAAAGTCACAAGGGCTTTGACTGTGAAATCAAAGTTTGGACAAATTTAAGCCCTTATGAATTCAAATTCTTAAAATCGCCATAGTTTCAAAATAAAGACGGATATGAGTGTGAAAATTTGTCTCATAACTAAACTTTGTACGCAGAATAAGAATTTAGCCTCAAAAATGCAAAATCTCGAACAACAAATACATCCGCTTTCACCTCTATTTTCTTGAAAAGGTGGGATTGTTTATAAGCTCGTGTTGTCCATGAGAAATTGAGTACCTAACTCAAAACTGAGCAATTCAATTAATCGGTTTACTTTACCTTCCTAAAAAATGAAACTTACAAGTATTAGCACATGTTATCCTCCTGGTAGGATGTAATTCCCCAAAAAGTTTTCGTATGCTGATGGGGCATGCCTATGTGGAAGAAACCCTCCCAAGCGGAAGAAATGTGTTAAAATATGGGAAAGTCAATCATGATTTCTTGCTGCAAGAAAGAAATCATGGGGGATTGGGTCGAGATTATAGGCGACTTAGGCGGGTTTTCAAGGAGGCCTTCTCAAGAAAATCCTTCATATTTTTGGCAGAGAGTGGCTGACTTGTGGCAGGAAAATTCCTAAAATCAATTCAATATGACGTATATTCAATAACTGATACCGGTTGACTAAAAAGGCCATAACTCTGCCAAACCTGGAGATATTTTAACCGGCATCCCACCTTGTGTACCCAAACATCTGGAGAGTAGATTTTTTCAAGAAAAATTCGGGAAATTTCAAGCAGTTTCTTGTCCTGGTTGCGTTTTATGAAGGTAGGTAAAATTCAGAAAAAAATTCACGGGTTTCTTTTGTCTGCTTCACTTATTCGCCGGCTGATTAGCCCGTGAAAATGAGGCTTTGGAGGTTTCAGCTATGGGCCAAGAGCATGCGGCCCAAGACAAAATTTGGTTCCATGCTGTACTAGGTAAACAAGCAGTCTACTCGTACAAAGAAAAAAATGAACTAAAACATGCAGCACAGTCATATACTAGACTCACACAATAGTCCCAGTTATCGCAACAACAACAGCAATGATAACAACAACAACAATATATTGTCATATACCTGCAGTGAGCCATCATTATCGTTTGGTTTCCCTGTGGTGATTTTGTAACCATGTGTAATGAAACAACGCAAAGGTAACCTCTCAACCTGAAAGACATGACAAATACCGGAGTGGATAATGAACTTCTTCTGAAATGTAGAAATATTCGAAAACGAGATTTTTCTCCAAACCTGGAAAAGCAAACAATTGCGCTTTATATATTTTTTGATTGCCAAGGAAATGGTTAATATAATGATCTTTACAGAATTTCAATAGGTCGATTGGTTAAAAAATGATTAATAAGTTTCTGGGACATATAATTTTTGAAAACCAGTTTTTTGTGCTCATCAGAGTGGAAAGCGGAAACCAGTAACGCTGAAACGACCACAAAAAGAGTTCAAAATGATGCAGAAAGCGAGGGGCAAAGCTAGAAAAAGAAATCGATATCCTGTACCTGCATGAATTGTATCAGCGTATTTAATGTTGGATCTTTGACCAAGAAGTTATCAGGTAGTAGAGGAATATCTTTAACTGTAAATAAGATTTGAAGAGAGGATAAAAACGTACAAATTACTTTGCTTGTATATTTATTACTGATATGTGATAACTATTCCAAGAAAAATTTGAAAACCAGTTTTTTGTGCTCATCAGAGTGGAAAGCGGAAACCAGTAACGCTGAAACGACCACAAAAAGAGTTCAAAATGATGCAGAAAGCGAGGGGCAAAGCTAGAAAAAGAAATCGATATCCTGTACCTGCATGAATTGTATCAGCGTATTTAATGTTGGATCTTTGACCAAGAAGTTATCAGGTAGTAGAGGAATATCTTTAACTGTAAATAAGATTTGAAGAGAGGATAAAAACGTACAAATTACTTTGCTTGTATATTTATTACTGATATGTGATAACTATTCCAAGAAAAGCATAAAGATATGTAATTGGAACGCATGCACCTTGGCAAAAAAGTTCCTTGCTGCCATCTTTAGTAAAATCGTCAATTGACAAATTTTCTGCATGCAACTTTATTTGGGCATCAACGAATGTAGCTATCGAGAACAAAATTTGTGAGACGATAAATATAAATTCAACATCAAAATACCTGCCTTGTGCAGTGCTAGACATTTCGCTAGCAACACAAAAGTTACAACAGAAACAAAGACAATGTTCATTCTTACCAAGCAAAGAAAAGAGTTCATTTTAAAAAGTAATTTACCTTGATCACAGTTAACTGCAATTTGGTAAACTTCTGAATCTTTTGAGGATTTAAGTTTGATCTGCATAGCACAAATTGCTACAATTTCTTTCACTTTGCTGAAATTAAAATGATATAATAAAAATCATACGAATGAGAATTGCTTTTCATGTATCTGACATATCCATATATTCAGTGTTAATTCAACAATCAGAAGTAGTAAAGGCCTATAAAGCCAGAAATTATCAGGCTCAAATCATTTACAGACTGTCAGGAACATTTTGAATCAACCAGGATTTATTAAAGCCATGAAAACAAAGACTAAACATTAAGCTATTTATAATCAATGTGGTGTTATCAAGATAGATGAAAAGACGTTTATAAATTGTTTGTCAAAGGAGAAAAGGATCTGGGAGAAGATTAACAGACCTTCAGATGCAAAAAGACTATAATAGAATAGGCTTTTAGCTATTCAGAAAAGAATCAGAATCGAACGATATTTTGCTGCATTTTGTAGAATTTTTGAATGTGCAGAATAGTTATAGAAGATAAAGCGCCACTTGATTGAACCTCACGTATAAAAATGTATATGAAAATAAAGCTCTTTTGTAGAATAGATAAAAGATCTATTCATGACTGCTGGGAAATCAGTGATGGCTGATTTCTAGCTGAACACACTTCCAAAAATTAGTTGTGCTATTTATAAACTTTCCAAAAAAAAATCCACAGTTCAATAAATGTTTGCATTATGTGTCCCGAGAACTTAATTTTGCCATGTTTAAGCTCAAAAGTTTTGTGGTGTATCAATAAAGGTAAAAAAGTAATAAAGGTCCCACCTCTAAAAACTGCATTAAAAGTTTTATCGTACTGTAGATGGTGCTTATAATGCAAAAACAAACCTTTCCCTGCATTTAGCAAGAACTTCATTGAAAAAATGTGAAGCAGCACCAGTACTTAATTTTCCTCCAAGAGCAATTAAAGATACCTGAAGAAAAACATGATCAAAATTATAGGCACATTGAGCGTCTAGCTAGCCTGAGGCTTGTAACAATGTAACACAAAATCAGCAGGACAAACTTCAAATGTTATGGAAACGTTTTTGGCACTGAAGAGTTGGGCACACCACATCAGCCAATGATTCAAGACAATGACTTGGAAATGGTTGGCACTTTACTCTGCATTGCATTTATGCAGGATGGCATCAGAAATCTTCTGACAGAGGGGCTCAACATTCTGACAGGGGGGGGGGGTGAAAATGTCTACAAAAATGAAATTTTCAAAAATGTCATTTTACCAAATTTCCACTAAAATTAAACAAAAATGTCCTTGGCTTGCGGGCTAAATACTTCTGATAGGGGGCTGCAGCCCCCTAAATATATCCTGGCATCACCCCTACATCTATGAACTGGAAGAGAAACTGATAAGGGATTTGATTTCATGACAGAGTTCACCTGAATTTGAAATCCACAAAAAGTTCAATATTTTTCTATTTGATTTGTTGTCAAATAATTCTCTTGTTATATGGTATCAATTTTTACCATTACAGTGGAACCTCCATTAACGGACACCTCTTTACAATGGACACCTCCAAACAATGGACAAGATGACACCTCCATACAGTGGACACCTCTCTACAACGGTCAATAACATTGGTTCCACAGGTGTCCGTTTGGAGGTTCCACTGTACTTACATTTGACTGATCTGAAATGCAAATGGATGCCTCTCCATCTTGAAGTCCTATTTGTGACCCAATCTTGCATACATCAAAATTTTTACTAGTCAACTGAAGTCTTTCATGTGTTGCATTACAGCCAAGGACTGCACGACTGTATAACAGAAAAAATGAAAAATTTGTATACCGGGTGACTAAAAAAAAGTTTACATGTTTGACGGGCTGTGTGGTAAAAAGCATTTGGCCAATATTCAAAACTAAAATTTTAATCTATCAGTCAAAGGTTAAATTAGATAAGAAAATTTTGCTTTGGTAAATTCATTCATCTTTAAGATCTTAAGACCCAAAAATTAGAATAATTCCTGTAGGGGGTATGCATTGGAATCAAGAATTCCACCTTCCATTCTGGCCCAAGATTTATTTGGCGCTTTTTTAAAAAATTTAAATTCAATTCAAAAGTTGGTTTAGAAATAGAATTTTGATTTCAATAGCATGTAGATCATGGACGAGAATAGAAGGTGGAATTCTCAATTCCCATACAAACCCCTTGCAGGCATTTTCTAATTCTTGGGTCTTAAAGATTAGTCATTATACCAAACAAAATTTTCCCATCTAAGTTAACATTTGTCTGGTAGATTAACATCAGTAGTTTTGGATATCAGCCACATACTTTTTATTCCACAGCCCGCAAAACGTGTAAACTTTTTTGACTCACCCGGTATACCTGAAGGAATTTCACTCAGCCAAGTCCCCCCCACTTTTCTCCGAGTTCCATTTTCCAATGCGTTTAAATCCATTGAGAAAATGTCTATAATAGGTGGGGTTAAAGAGTTAAGACTCTGATAGACAAATAAAGACATTTCCTGAGCAGTGAATATAAAAGGGCATGGGCCTGAAAATTATTCCTGGGGGCTACACCTTCAAGACACCCATCATTTGTGTTTGTCCCCTCCAAATTTTTGTGGCTTGGCGCTGTTACTGTATGGATCTCAAAAAGAATTTGCGCATGCAGACCAATAAACCAGTCTGCAGAGTGTGGCAACTGCATGCACAAGATTTGTTTTAAATATGTTGTGTGCACGCCGATTTTGAATGAGATCTTCTGTGATACTTTGAAAACAAAGGAATCAAGCACCTTGCACGTGACCATGCCACTGCTTCTTTGGTCTGCACGCGGGAGATCTCGTTGAGAACTGCCATACTCTGCAGACTGGCCAATAAAGCAGTGAGTGGCATGTCCATGTGTAGAGTTTGTGATTCCTTTGTTTTTCAAGGGAGGACAAGAGATCTTGTTTAAAATTGGTGTGCATGTGCACATGTGCACCACCACGCTAGCGAACCTATGCACTACTGTGGTGGATAAGCCATAAACAGAGGCGGGGTATTATGCTCGATCCTGTATGGAAAGTGTGGCACTTGCACACCCAAGAAAACAATAAGGTATTCAAAATAGACAATTGATAAAAAATAGAGGACCATTCTTGCACAAGTGAGGTCTCGGTGAAAATTGCCCTGCTTTTTCCGTATACTGGGTGTAGTGGATACGCCATAAGGTATTATGCCCACTACATCAAGCATATTAATACCCACCTCTGCGTGGCTTATCCACAACATTAGTGCATATACTAGGCTATTATTTATAGGTTCGCAAGTGTGACCGCATCAAGATTTTGTGAACAATCTTGTTTGGATCACAGCATAGATGCACAAGCCACAAGGTCAAGGATGGGAGAGTCATTCCTGGATTTACAAGCACCAAACCAATCTTACCATCCTGCAGCACAGATATCACACCATCCTATGACAACCGTTTCTTTCAGCTGTTGCTTCATATCTTTGACTTTTGCGAAATCTTTTTCCCGCTTGTTTTCTTGTTCCTCTTCCCTCTTCCCCTGCTGTCAAAGACTTTTTAGACTTATGGCCTTCCTTATAAACCTGCTCCACCGCAGTAACTAACAAGCTGTATTCTCAGATGATCAGCATTCAACTCAACGAATTAGAAAGAAAAACAAATGATAGTTAGTCTATTTAATTTTCTAAGCGAGGTCAGCATGTGATAGAGGCAAAAGCATAACGACTTTCAAAAAATGGCGGATTTTGAAGAAGAAGAAGAATTTGGAAATGACGATTATTATGCAATACTCAATGTGAGGAAAGAGGTGAATTTCATTGCAAGCTGTTTATAATTTCATTACGCACCTAAGAATGTAGAATTTTCCAAAGTGCCATTCCCAAAAATGTCTTAATTTGAACATTCTAACCGGTCGTAAAATGTTAGGCCCATTTTTTCTATTTTTGTGCGCATGGGGGATGATGGGGCGGGCTTGCAAGTGGAGATCGCCAGGCTGCCAAACACATCACTGGTAGCACCTGTGATTCCATACTGTACATACAACATTTCATATTGCACGTCAACTGCCCACGAATTCTCTCTCCACTTGAAGATTCAGTTTTGCAAATCTCAACTGTTTTTAGACTTAAGTTGATCAGATCATCATTGACATTGCATCATCCATTCAGTCCAGACGGAAAAGTTTGCCTTGAGCGGAAACACATTTTTCATGCAATCTTAATGATAGCAGTGTTTGAAAACCAAAGAATCC
>REGL01000179.1:169256-189669 GCA_004194395.1 Aurelia aurita complex sp. Pacific
GTCTGATGAGCAACTGATTTGCCTGGGCACTTCTGTGGTCTTATGAGCAACGGATCCTCCTGGGCACTTTTGTGGTCTTATGTAGAAAGAGTTTTTGAAATTTCACATGATTTATGAACGTTCCTGCAAGTTTGTTTCTTAGAAAATGAAAGGAATTTTGTAGAAACTTTTATTGTTTAGCAATGATCTTTTTATACACAATCTGGTTTAATAACTTACAACTCAGCAAATATATATTCTGCGAACAGCGATATCACAGGGAGCATGGCAACGCTGTGCCCATTGCGCTTGAGATAATACAAGAATGGTAAAGGTTGTACGAAAATTTTTGTTGTTTTTCCCTCAGGGAGAAACCGGCTTAAGTCAAAGAATAGAAGGCACTGCGTAAAAGAATTCATTCATGCAATTGAAGGTTTAGTTTAGGTTTTATTCCTGATTTTGAGTCAGTTCCCAAGCCGTTAGTCAAGTAACTGATAAAAAGTTTATCTGCAAGTATTTCTTAACACTTTTGAATGATTTTCTTCTGTTTTTACAGAGATGCGAGTATAGTATTGTCTTTTCCTTCCAGATTAGTTCGATTTGGTCAAGTGTACAATTTTCCAATCCTGCTGGCAGAATCGATAGCCCCATCAGCAATTTTCTACGGAACAGTTGTGCCTCTGCTAGCGTACTGGTCAGTAAAAGTGTTAGTGGTCAATCCATTTATGAGGAAGGAGGAAGAAAGGTAAAATTTATGCCACTTGAAATTGGTTGCGAACACAAGGGGGTGAGGGATTCGGTTTCCCAGGGTATGATAGGACAAAAACCTTCTGTTTAAAACAATGGAGGTAAAGAATGCTTTTTAATTGAGACAATAACTTTGCCTCAGTATTTTGTAGAGTATCTTCCATTGCTTGAAACATGTCTCGTCTCGCGTTTCTTTCAAATCTTTAAGATCATGTGGTCAAGACCACAGGAGAAAGATGTTGTCTTTAACCCCATTTACGCCGACACGTTAAACCGGCTTAAACTAAACCAGGTTATCAAATGTTGCACGCTAATTGGTCAATCCAACAAACCGAAGCCAATTGATTGGTTGAAATTTAACCTGATTTAGACAAAGCAGGTTTAACTCTGTCAGCGTGAAAGGGGTATTTGGTTCAACTGATTTGGTGCGGATGGGTTCTGGTATTTGCAAGGGTTTTATGAAGATAGAAATTTAGGCCAGAAGCCAACTAATGAACGTACCTTCAGTTCTTTGTTGGCTTTCAAGCAGTCTTTATATCAAGTTTAATATCAAACCAAGTATAAACATGTTGCTATTTTTGAGTGATAACCTGCTCTCGTATACCAGCTCCTTCAAGAGCCATTACGCTAAAGGCCCAAAATTTAGAGTGTAATATTTTTCTTGCTATTGTTCCAAATAGATGTTTGGAGATTTTTTGCTACTGTTAATGTTTGTTAAAGTTGGCTATTGTTCAAGGTTCAAGTTTCAATACCTGTTTTAGGCTTATTAAACCTATTTGCAAACTTAAAGGGGCTGGGTCACGTAAAGTTGACAAACTTCTTTCGAAACGACGATTTTACAGGTTTTTGATGGGCCATATCACAGAGATTTTCTGTTATTGTTCTCAAAATAAAAGTATTATGTTGAAGAGGTACTTTTAAGTTTCATAGAGAAGCAAACGAAACACTTAGATTTTGTACGATTGCAGAGATATTGGTGGATTTTTGAAAGTAACTTTAATGTGGATTCACCCCATCCACCAAAATTTGTGCAGAACGCAATGGGCACATGCGGGCAACAATATAGATTACAGAGATAACAGGCTTGTTTACGTTTACGCGACCCAGCCCCTTTAATACAACCCCACTAATAAATCTTTGATATTCTGAACCATTACAATACTTATTCCAGAGATCTCCAAAGTAAAAGAGAGAGATATGCAAAAGAAATGGCAGAGCAGCGGCGAGAAGCAGAACAAGCTGTAAGTTCTAATATATGTTTGCTTTTGATATTTCTTATAAGTGGTTTCTTACATGTAATCAAGGAATTAAATGTGCCCTCCCGATTATCACCATACTGGCTGCATGGCAACTCGTGAACTTGGGCACACGATGTACGGTTTCTTATCATAAAAAATGAGTGTGCTCTTGCAATATGTTTTGAGTTTATTTTGCAAGGAGGAAACATTTCCATAGAATATACCAGTGCAGGCTGCGAAGGCCTATCTGTCTTCGCAAGTAACGTTTTACCATGAAGTTTCGTAATGAATAAATGAATAAACTTTATCTGAAGTAGCACAACCTTTATGTTTCAGATTGAGCTGATGCAAGNNNGATAACCTACTGAAACGCAAAATGTTGGCTGTTAGGCAAAGGCTAATGACCTCAGGTTACCAAAGAAAAAGTCCAAAAATGGACTGAAATGTTTTTCGTTTAGAAGTGCCAAGTCTTGGAATGGCCTCTCAGCCGAGTGTAAGCTGGCAACCTCCCTGAATAGATTTAAACAATGTATAAAGGAAAAGCTAGTTGTAAATAACGTTTTTGCCATATGCATTTTCTTTTATTGTAAATATCGATGTTAGATTATAGTGTTTTATTGATATACTAGAAATTGAATTGTATCAGGTTAATTTAGGTTATGATAGTATTTAATTTATTGTAAATTTTGTAGTGGAGGGCCCCTTGAAAATCAGTATTGCTGAAGGGCTACCCTCCTTAAATATTTGAAATAATAATAATGATAATGGTCAAGCGAACTTATTCTAAGAAAATTTTACCGCAGGTGACTTTTGTCTTTTTCGGCCATTGATGAAAAGTCAGGTTTTTAACGTGCGCATATATGTATATATATATATATTTTGGACTCTCAGAGTGTTTGATGGGGTACCAAACCATTTTACTGAAAGATCGTGGGGCACGAAAACTTTTCTATATTCAAGATAGGGTATGAAATTTTATTAAATTATATGAAATTATCCTCCGCCCTGGTACCCAGGATTAAAAATGACCGCTCCCTTAGTTCAAGGAAAGTTGCTTGTTTTGCTGTAAATCTCCCGCAACCCTTTCGTATTGTTATTTTCCGTTGGAAATCTTGATTATATTTCTTCCTTCTGTAGGTTTACTCATAATAAATGCTTGGTATGGAAAACTTATTTCAACAGAAAGGTAACGTATTTTTATTTCTTTTATAGTGTGATCTTATCTATGCAGTTTGCTATTTATTGCGGTCACTTTTTAATTTGAAAAGCATGTGCAGGTTTTGGCAATTTCATAGTCCTTTCCTTTCTAGAAGAGTAAACGGCTCGGTTTATCAGAATCGTTTTTTGTTAAATTTATGCAAAAACCTTTTTAGCCATGTCAAGCTTAATTTTTCATGAACTTTCGCCTTGGGAACGAGAATACTATTTTCTCTTTAATTAGGATTGTCCATGGCGGCACTGCCCTGAAAGGAAATTTGAGATCAGTGACCTACCGGGTGTCCCGAAAAATAGTATACAGATTTGGTTGACTCCAGCGGTGTGAAGTATCTTTAATCAATGACTAATCCCTCTCAAAATGTTCCTTGATAGTTAACTTGAACATAGGTACCTTGTTTGTTGGTATTGATGCTTTGAGAGCAGAAATATTAATCTTGAAAGCTCAAATTTGTGTCCACCTGCAAATCAGAGCTTTGGCCTTTTGGCCTAAGCAAGTTCCTGAAGCACATGAAGTTCCTGAAGTTCCTGACTGGGGGGCGACTTCTGGAAAACAGAAGAACACAAGGTATAATATTGTTCAAATTTCATCAAGGCTATCATTGATTTATACGCTGTGTCTTAAGACTTTGCTTTGGCCAAAAGGCTGAAGCTCTGGTTTGCAGGAAGAGGCAGATTTGAGCTTTCAAGATTAACATGTCTGCTCTCAAAGCACTAATACCAACAAACGAGGTACCTATGTTCAAGTTAACTATCGAGGAACGTTTTTAGAGTGATTAGACATTGATTGCCGTCACTGCAATCGCAGCCGCAGTTGACTGCAGTCGCTTTGAATTCAGGTGTCAACAAAAGCATCTCATGCTATTGTCTTACAAAACCTGTCCTTGTTCAGTGTGGATGCATATTTTCCGCTCTGGCAAAAGTTGATTTGTAGACAAGCTGAAATTGCAGCGTGCTTGCAAAGGACCCTGGGTGACAATGGCTCTTTAATAGAACAGTGGAATGGAATGTTGTTTGGGATAGAATTCTATCGTTTCATGGAGTTATTTCGTTTCCTTTGCAGGTCAGAAGTTGACACTCCGAAAGTTATAGATGTGACAATACAATTACAATGCCTTGTCAATAATTCAAAACTCATTCTAACTGAATCTAGTAAGGTAAGCAACCAACTTATTATAAACTCTCATTGGTAATGAGTCTAAAACTATGGTCTTTAAGTCGCTCAACGACTGGGCTCCACAATACCTGTGTAGCCTTTCCACCAGAAAATCAGAATGCTGGTGCTTTGATCGTGTATTGTAATTTAGTTTTTATTGGAGGGCCCCTTGAAAAACAGCTTCTGCTACGAGATATATGATAACTTCTAGAATGTTCTCTCATTTTCTACTTAAAGGGGCTCCGTCTCCAAATTTCGTTCGAAACGGTGATTTTGAAGTTTTTGACAGGCATTATCACACAGACGTTTACCTGTGTTTTTTTTCGAAAACGACAGCAACATTTGAAGATAAATCTTTGTACTTTCCAGAGGAAAAAACCAAACATTCGTATCTTTTACGGTTGCTGGATATAAGTAGATTTTTAGCGAGCACTTTTTGGTGGCTTAGGTGAAGCCACCAAACAAACTGCAGTAAACAATGGAGAATGTACGTTGTTGTCATATTTGTTTGCAGTTTGGCGACGGAGCCCCTTTAACTTTGGGGGCGACGTTTATTTATGTCACTTAATTATGAGGTCATAACGACTTGATAGCCACTCACAGGGTGCTAAATATAGTTTCTACAGGGTACTAAGTCTTGTTTCTGATAGCAAAGGGGCCTATGATCAAATCATCAGACATCACATCGTATGCTGTTTTCATTTCAGTCACAAATCAGTGGATTTTACGATCCATGTATAGGAGAAGCAAAATCCTTGAAAGTCAGATACGAATTTAGAGAAACCATGCATGAAGTCGTTATCAAAGATGACGAGATCCTTAGAATTCCTTTGCAATGTAAGTATTCTTTTCAGCAATGTTATTAAAACTGAATTTCTACTAAGTTCCTTAAAATAATAAGATTTTCAGTGGTCAGAGTTTCTTACGAGTTTCTATAAGGTTCGATAACAATCTTCATGTTGACGGCCTGTATTAGATTTGGGGACTTTTTCCTTCGGGTTGGATCTCTGCTCAGTTCTCCCTGTCGGTGCACTCGTGGTTGTGGTTTGGTGGGTGGTCGGCTGTTTGCGTGGATTTTTTGGGGAACTTCAGTCTGTCTTAGTCTTTACCATGTCTTGCTTTAGTGTGTGTTTTTGTTTTTATATATTAATTTATCGTTGATATTTCTTGGAACATTGCAAGTGGGATTTCTAAGGTAGAACCGGTGACTATGCGTCCTTCATCGCCACAGTATATTGTATTAGCTTGTTGTTTTTTCTGATGTTAGATTGATAAAAAAAAGAATAGGCTGACTTGAAAAGTTGTAGCTTATTATACGTGGTTGTTTACTGTATTGAGCTAGATTTTGAGAAATATTTACTCAAATAAGGAAATTTCGACGAAAACTAGAATTAAAGATGACATTATTTTAGAACATTTTAGAGTATTATCTACTATGCCTGCCAAAAGTCTTGGAACACCTTTGCTATTTTTGCATTTTTTGCGATTTCCCCCTCTCCCCCTCAGAACAATGTTGTTCTGTGATGAGAAAATGGGGATGGCAAGACGATTCGCGACTCTGATGGCATGCTAGGACAATAACCTTGCAAATCAACATTGTTTTGGGGGTGAGGGGGTGTTTAAGCCTAATCGCTATGGTTAGAACTGCGGATTGTCAAGAAATGGCCTAAGTGTTCCAAGGACTTTTGGCAGGCATTGTAGCTGTAAAATCACTGAAAAGTTTGTCTTTATTTCAGCTCACAAATGTGATACTTGATGCATCGTGCGACGAACTAAACCAAGTCTCAACATATCAATGAAGAGTCTGCTTGTCCTAATTACACCAAGAAGAGTGAGAGTCAATGAAACAAATTAAGACCGTGTCTCGCTAAGCATAGGTTCCAAATCTTTAAAAGGCTGGTGTAAAATTGAGTGACCTATTTCTTTGAACTGAATGACTTCAAAGAAACTTTAGCTATTTCTCTATAATTCTACCGTTGGACTTTTCTGAAATCTTTAATATTTTCATAGTTCGAATGTTTTTCATCTTTTGTGAGAATTCAATAAAAATTTTCAAAAAAACTTAAAACCATCGTAATTTCTAAACCGTTTGACGCCACATAAAAAAAAAAAAAAAAAAAAAAAAAGAATGCCTACAATATGGTATCAAGCAAAAGTCTGTCACTCATCTGGTTTATGATTTAGAAATTTGATGACGTCACATCCTCAAATGAGTTGAAATGTAAGATACGCTGTAATTTCCACAAATATTCAAAATTTCTGAAAAGTCCAACGGTAGAATTATAGATAAGTATCTAAAATTTCTTTCAAGCCATTCAATCAGAAGAAATAGGTCATTGAATTTTACCCCCACCTTTTTACGCCGAGTTAAAGACTTGGAACCTATGCTGTCTCGCTACCAGACTGATGAGTACAGGACATGAATCAAATTTTAAAAACAAGATTCCACAAATGGTTATTACCCGGTGAATAAAAAATGTCCAGGTTTGGCTAGACTTTCCCCAAGTCTATTTCGTCAAAAAAAATTGAAGGTTTTGTAATATACTTTCCGGTAGACTTATTACAGTTGACAAAACAGACTTGGGGCAAGTCTAAGGTTTGGCGGGCTGTGGAAGAAAAATACCCTACCGATATTCAAAATTGAAACGTTAATCTATCAGTCAAAGTCTTACTTAGATGTGAAAATTTTATTTGGTAAAGTCAATCATCTTTTAGACCAAAAACATTAAGAAATTGTATGAGAACAAGAATTCCACGTTTCCACAATTGCACGAAAAATCTCGTAGGCCTTTTGCAAGAGTGATACACCCAATCGGTACCGCAAATAGAATGATAGCAAAGTATCTGAAGTTCCTTTCAATACATTAAGGGGGCTCCGTCTCAAAATTTCGGTCGAAACGATGATTTTGCAGTTTTTTGATGGGCAATGTCACACAGACTTTTACCTGTTTTTTCGAAAATGAAAGCATCATCTTGAGGATAGATTTTCGTACTTTACGGAGGAAAAACCAAATATTCATATCTTTTACGAATGCTTGGATATAAGTGGATTTTTAACAAGCACTTTTTGGTGGCTTCGGTGAAGCCACCAACAAACTGCAGAAAACAGTGGAGACAAAACGAAACATGCAACAACAACAACAACAACAACAACAACAACAACAACAACCATTCTTGCAATCTTTGTTATACATTTGATGCCTTTGCATTTCATGAGGGATGTAATGAAGGTGAACAAAGTAGAAATGTCTGTTGAAATAGAGCGTATCTGTTTGTTCAAGATATACAGTAGTGTGTGCTTTTAAGAATTCTTTTCTTGTTGAGTGAGTATAGAATATATTTGTAAATATCAAAATATCTAGCTCGACGCGTGCGTACAAGTTCACTTCTTTTTTCGCTAGAAATCCTGTTTGTATACCCATTTAAAGATTGCTGGGGCCTAATTATATCATGCTTTGCTAGGATCACCAAAAACGTGACCGGAACAAGACTATTGGAAAAACAAACAATTAAAAGTCTCAGATAGAAAGCTTCGGCGGAAACACTGTGGCAAAAAATTTTGGGATACCATTTCATTTCATTTTAAAAGCTCTATTAAGCCGCTCTCTCTATCAAGCCCCCTTCTCTTATAAGCCCCTCCCCTCTCAGCCACACTTTTAAATACCGTAAAAGCCCTATTAAGCCCCCGGGGGCTTATTTAATTTCGGGCACTTTTTAGTCCTTTTTGCAGCATATTTTACGGTTTAAACATACAATTTTACGAGTTAAATGCATTAATTCGACAAAGTGTTATCTCAAAACACATCAAGATTAACATGCAAACTTATTCAGCTCAATAAATGGAGAATCTTTGGTAACCTCTGCAATTTGATATATGTGGGGGGGGGCTTAATAGAGAGGGGGGCTTAATAGAGCTTTTACGGTAAGCGCTCCACTTGTATCAAATTCCAGAGGTTACCAAAGATTCTCCATTTATTGAGCTAAATAAGTTTGTATGTTAATTTTGATATGGTTTGAGATAAAATTGTGTCGAATCTATATGTATTTGACTCGTAAAATCGCGTAAAATTATGTGTGGAATCGGCAAAATATGGTGTAAAAGAACTAAAAACTATCATATAAATCCTTGTCCTTTGATTTTGTAAATAAGCCCCCCTCTCTTAACAGCGCTTTTACGGTATCCGTTGTACCGGCATTATATGAACGTAGTTTCATGCCAATCAACAGTGCTCTGCAAATTGCCCTGCAAGTTTCATACCACTGCAAACTATACAGACTTTGAGACTTGGAAAGATGCCACACAAATTGAACTGACTGACTGAGAAGATGTTTTCAAGTGTACAACAATTTAAGACTGATCAAATTGAATAGATGTTCTAAAATGGAAAGAAGCAAAACTTGAAATTAAAGCTAAACTCTACAAATACCAATAAATAACGAAATTAATTGCGAAGTGAATGCATCAAAAAAATTTTCTGTGAAACTCTGCCGGATGACTAAACAAAAACGCACGACGTTTGAAAATACTACTCCCTGAATATCAATGCAATAACATTGAAAAATGTATTGCTAAATAATAACCAATATTTTTGATTAGATATTAAAACTTACCTGACTGAAATCGGCCTTTCCGTTCTGAAATTGTTTGAGGTCTTCTCGCGAAGGCTTTCGTTTTCATACACCATCAAAAACACGGCTAAGAATGATTTGAGCACGAGTTATCCTCTTAGGAACATGGAATCATCTGTACTCCCAAAGGGGTTAAACTTGGCAAAACATGCTCAAGTCACCGATGTAAAGCAGAAAGCAGAACTATTGACCATACACTTGGGATTTCTACATCTTTTCAAAAAATGACCAGTCTCACGCTTTGCAAAGTACGAAATTTGTATCTAACATAAAAGAAACTTTCCCCCAGAGGACAATCACGTAATCTGAAGAGGGTGTAAACAACATTAGCTTAGCTGAATCTTTCTAATTAATCCTGATTCTAGGCATTTTTTCAAGATTTTTCGAAGAGACTTTCTCCCTCCGGAAAATCGCTTATGAAATGGGAATAGAGTGACCGATTTCAGATAGGAAAGATTTAAAAATTAATTGAACATATCAGCTGTTAAATAAAATTAATTTGCTTTCACATCAAATAAGATTGCTTTTACATTCAGAAAACAGTAGCTTCCAAACAACCTGCGTTTTTTCTAACTCAACTGGTAGTACGCAAGGGCTAATTTTTTGAAACGAAAGGTTTACGTTTCCAGCAAAGCGAGGAAGCAAAGTGATTTTGCCTTTCGGAACAATAGATTTCACATCATCACAACAAAATCAAGTCAAAATAAACAGAGAAGGCAAAACATTACTGTTGCTAGCCTGTGTTCCAGACCACGGCTACATGGTTGGCTGCACCGAAAGTGTAAAATCTATTCTTGAGGCGGCCAAATCGCTTTGTATTAATCAGACTTGAACCCACGGGGAGGGGTACATAACGTGTTCAGGGTACAGGTATTTGCCGCCCATATGGGTGGGTTTTTGGGCCAAAATTCTCTAAAAAGGGTACTTTTTCGGCAGATTTTCCATAAACATGGGTGGGGTTTCGCTGAAATTCGCAAAAAATAGTTTAAAATGGGCAATTTTCCGCCAAAATTTATCGGGTACCAAGGCAAGTTTCGGTAGTTAGAAGAGGGTAGCTTTCTGAAAACCAGGCGGCAGACACCCGTCCATACACAAGTCGTGTACCCGGTGACTTGAATCCTTTGTTTTACAAAATTCGCCCTTGTTCACCCGGTATGAATTTGAGCGAATAGTCATGTTTCAATTTAGACTCAATACAAAGTCCAAGTTACCGCAACAACAACACCGTGTATCATAATTTAAGTATTGCCGATACTTTATGCTCCTGTGCAACAACGTATCTCCGCTGCAGTGATCGTGCTGTAAAAATTGAATGGAGTGATACCGTTGGGGCGAGTAGAGTAAGTCTAGACTAGCTACACTAGTCCCTCAATTTCGCTGTTGCTGCTGATGGCGACAAATCAGTTCTAAGGAGCATACAGAGATTGTGTAGCCAGTCTAGAGTAAGTCTATGTTTCAATGGGAATTTGAGGTTTTCGTCTTTCGAGTTTGCAAAAAAAATTTAAACAGAATAGCATTAGTACTATTTTCTTGTGCAAGAATATTCGTACAAATAAAAGCACCTACGATTTCAGGCAACAAGAAGACTTATTACCCAAGTCTTTCGTTTCCCTGTGTTCTTTTGGTGGACAAATGCAAAGTTGTTAAAGCAAATCAACGGAGTTAAAACAGCTTAGCTAGGGGGACTGGGTCAATCTGAATATAACCTATTGTGTTTGATGCTATCAATCAATGAAAACAATAGGAACATAAGTTGACATGTCGTTCTTTTGTGCTATGTTTAGACCACGTCGTTATATATCTGTTCATTTGCTTTAAACTAGGGGTCACAACGAAAGCCTAACTAACCTCCTGATAATACTAGAATGGACAAGAGGTGTAAAAGCTGGGTTGGAGGGGGGGGGGGGGCACCGTCGTACCCCTTCAATTTTCTCGGCAGCCTCTTATTCTCATCTCAAAGTGCCCTTTCATTGGGTTTCCTTTTGTTTAAAAATGCCTCTCTAATTCTAAAAAGTGTCTTCCTCGGAGCTGTGCCACTCCCCAGAGAATTGCTTCACAGGACCCAGGTGTTAAAGTATCATTGAAGAGTGCACTGGCTCATTCAATTTCTACCCTGACNGGGGGTACCGTCGTACCCCTTCAATTTTCTCGGCAGCCTCTTATTCTCATCTCAAAGTGCCCTTTCATTGGGTTTCCTTTTGTTTAAAAATGCCTCTCTAATTCTAAAAAGTGCCTTCCTCGGAGCTGTGCCACTCCCCAGAGAATTGCTTCACAGGACCCAGGTGTTAAAGTATCATTGAAGAGTGCACTGGCTCATTCAATTTCTACCCTGACCACCCCTCCAGGACAGCACGGGCATCTGCCAAAATGCCAAGGATGCCGAGCAAATTTTTCTGGCGAATGCTAAGGGGCTGTGCACAGAGAACATGCCATATTTCCTTTAAATGCAGAGGTTCCAAGTATTGTCACATGCCCTGGGCCTGGGGAAAAGATTTATAGTAAAATGCAGTAAAATGCCCCAAGGGCCAATAATTTCTGAGAAGATACCCTGCGGGTGTCCCGGGGAAATGGTCAGGGTAGGAATTGAACGAGACAAGAGAATCGTATAATATGTCTTAGCAATTAGTACATTAGTCTTTAGTTATTTAGTTAAACTACTACTACTATACTATCTATCTGTAAGGAAGAGCGAACAATAAATATGCAATGTCACTTGCTAGTTAAGAATTCATATATCTCTTCTGGTTTCTTCTTCTGCTATATTATTTACTTTAGTTCAGCTCAAATAGTAATATTTACACTAACGACAAACTGAAAACCGAGTAAACGTTGTTTATTCCTAAACTAACCATGGGTAGTTAGACACTGCTGGTGTCCTTCTATGGAGGAGCGCTGGATATTATGTATCTGCGGGGGAAATTTTTTGCAGTACTGCGGAGGAGATCTCCTCCGCAGTACTATAAAAATGTCCCCCGCAGATACATGTTATCCAGCTCTTCTCCATAGAAGCACACCAGCAGTGTCTAACTACCCATGGATGAAGTAAACAAGAAGATTTTTACAGAAATTTTAAAAGGAATCTAAGCATTTATAAGCTTTTGATAAAATAGCCGTGCATAGACAATATCATACGTGCTGCAACATATTTGGGTAACTGATCTACGTCAACAGGAAATTCTGATACTGATAGGCTAGACCGCAGTGGCTTGAGCCATTTTCATATGCTTACATTCCCTTTAAGAAATCCGTACGAAGCTCTGAGTAAAATTTTGATAATCTTAAAGTTAGTTGACGGATATAGATAGCCAATTAGCCTATTTTATTAAACGATTTCGACACTTGCGTGTATATTGTTTAGNCACTGCCATCTTGAATCACCGCTTCCGCCACAGGATTGCTTCGTTTCTATTTACCCAACTGAACTGAATAGACGACTACGCTAAAGATTGCGGCGAGGAACTTTTTACCAAGATGCATTGCGTTCGAATTACGAATCTTTCACGATTATATAGGAATTCGATGAAAGAATGCAGTGCATCTTGGTAAAAAGTTCCTCTCTGCCATCTTTAGCGTAATCGTCTATTTCCACACAATGTGTAATGCAAATGCAGATTTTATATGTGCACAATCTGCGTACGCCACTAACGAGTGTGATAAGCAATGGTGATCATGGGTTGTAGGATCCCTTATCAGCCCTTATTATCTGAATAACTACTGGTCTGGTTTTCTGTCCAGTAATCTCTTAGGAAGGATCATGTCCTATTTTGGCATTGATAATTTTGACAAATAAGGGATATTTTGCCAATCTGGTGACTAGCAAATCTGGTGTTCAGTTGAAGGATGATAGTTTTCCTTTCGAAGTAATTGCACCCGAAAATTGAAAAGACTTTACTTGTAGAGATATATTCATTTCATGAAAAATTTTAAATGCTATTGCCAACCGATCAAGAAGAATAAGGAATCATTTCTCAGTGCCCTTGAAATTTAAGTTAAACTTGAAACAACTATTCTTGCGATGGATAAAAAGTCTGTACAATGGAGAATTTTTAGGGAAAACTTCAGAGGGCACGATTTCAACAACTGTGGAATGTAAATCTCAACAAAGGAAAGTAATGCTGCAACAGAACCAGATTTTTGTTACCCCCATCCAGTGGGAATGGTAATATCTAATGCTCTTTCCATAATCTTTTGAATATTTGAAACATAACATGATGCAAAAATACGTGCCTTCTTGTCAAATCCTCTTCCCTCAGTGTTTGTCGGCTCCTTTGTCTTTACTTAGCTCTCTTGGCCTAAAACGAGAAATTGGAATTTGAAGCCTCTTCTTTTGACAGCAATTTTATCAAGGACAAAACAAAACAAAATAAATTTTGACGATAAGTACAATAATTTTGGTGAATTTTCGAATGTACCTATTTTTTGAAAACACCCAGCAGGAATTACCATTCAAGGCAAGGAGCAATTTTGATTTGCAGTTTTCCTTTGATTCGCAATTTAGAAAGAATACACATAGCTCTTTCAAGAATCCATTGAAGAAACTGTTTCGACGAACGTACTTTAAAATGAATAATGATATCACGTGACCACTCTTCTCATAATCTTAAGTCATTTAGTTAGGCTCTCAAATCAAATAACCTTACAGACTAATACTAAAAAAGAAAGGACTATTTTCCAACTCACCAAGACTGTTTTATTAACCGACTTTTGTTCCATTCTTGTAACCTTGATTGCCTTCCTGATGGCTTTGAAATCGTGGCACTTCCTTCTGGAACATTCTGTCTCTCTTTATATCTTCTATAATAAGTTTGTATGACAGACGCTGCATGGCTCTTCTGTTTCTCTTTCTCTCGGTGTGCTCTATATTTATGTTGTATGACGACTGCACCTTTCTGCATCCTCTTGAAGGTGGCATACTGTAAACAAATGGCTCGATTAACAACAGGTTGCAGGGCTCGTGACAATTGAAATATAAGCAATCGATTCTTCACGCGTATGAATCACTTTGGCTCTTCATGAGCAGTGAACTTCATACTCTAAAGGCAGCAACGGGATGGCATCAGAAAACGTCATGCCTTAGGCCCATCGAACTATTCTCATATTTTCAGAGCTGCAGCAAGGATAAGAAGACTTGACATACTGCTTCAAAAGCGGTTTGACTTACGTGACAGACCGTAAGTGCCGAAGCCTCGCTGTTCTGAAAGCTCAATTTCACGAGTTTGAATATGACAACAAAAATTGTTCGATTTTGTAGGTATGATATTGCCTCGCATGATATTCGTTTCAATCTTTGAGCAGTAAAGAAGTGTCACAGTCTCAATAAATAAATGCCCTAAAAAGTAAGTGTAAATTTTGATTGGCTAATTTCCAATGAAAGAGACAACAGGGCGAAAAAAATGCAATATTGGGTGTCAAGTGCAGAAAATTAATCTAGTTCCTTACCTGTTTGTATCGTCGATAATAGCTTTGGATAAGAACTGCGGCTGACAGCTCTACATCCCGTTTTTTCTGTCGTTCCTTCAAAGAAGATCAAAGCAGATGTTAGTCAATGAAGAAAACTCGAGCGTGGATTAACTAATAAAGAAGAAAGCTGCCTTATTGGCGTAAAGTCGTCTATTCATTTACAATCTTTCCAGTTTACAATCAGTTCCATAGCCTCAGATGTTTCTGATTTTCTTAATTCAAATCACAGCTGGACAGAAAATTCTCAATTTATCATTCGGTTGTCATCTTATGTCTCAGGCTCTGATGAGTGTCAGATGAAGAGCTTTCAAGAACTCTTCCAAGCAATCTTCGAACTTTATACCATTTAAAATTTTCCTTCATGACGCATGAAATTCTTACCCGATATCGTTTGTAGGCATTCTGAATCACAGATGCTGCTTTGTACAAATTTTGTTGTTCTTCATCTAGGAAAAAAAATGACAATATCAAAATTTGTTGCCAAAGAAACTGGCTAATGAAATTGTGAAGAAAGGGACACGAGCTCTAAATAGCTCATTGAGTAAAACGATGCCAAGCAGATTACTCTGTTAGCAGGTCAAACTTGTCAAACGGAACTTTGCTTACTGCTATTGACAAATCGGCCAAGGCTTCTTTACCCATTTCAAGTCCTGTAACCATACTCTTGGGACGTTTAGTATCATTGCAATTCTTTTGCCAACATGGCACAAGTTTTTATGGCACGTCACATGTTAAAGAAATCAAAAGATGTTTTATCAAGAGATTGGTCCTTTGCCTTGCGATGGGTGGAAATAAACCTCAGCCGATAAGGTTTATTGGCATACAACAAACTTATTAGAATTCGCGATTAAAAGTTATTTTGTGTTACACGTTATTCTCGTTTTTGTCATTTGTATATCTAATCACTTATTTACAAAATTATTCTTGTAAAAACGGTGTTTTAACGGGGCAGCGTTAATTCATTGTGAACTTTACGAAGTATAAAGAATACAAACTCAACTCATGCTAACAGAAAAAAGATACTATGTGAAGCAGCCTACTGGCTCTAATCTTTTAAATCTTAAAAAGGTGGGTGTTAAATTCTATGACATTTTTCTTTGCATTGAATAGCTTGAAAGGAACTTATGGTACTGTGCTGTAAATCTGCCATGGAAGTGTTTTAATATCTTGATTTTTTTTCAAAATGGCGGCAATTTAATTATTTTTGAAAAAAATTAAATCATCGTAAACCCTAAACCAATAGAGGAAAAATGACATAACCTTCAAGAAAACCATTGTTCTTGAAGGTCTATGGTGGCAAGCAGAAATCTGTGGCTTTTCTGGTCTAGGATTTAGGAATGTGATGACATCATACCTGCTGCCATTTTGAAATTAATCAAGATATCAATAAATTTCCACGGCAGATTTACAGCAAAATACCCTAAGTTTCTTTCACGCCATTTAATTCAAAGAACACTGTAATAGAATTCTACACCGACATTTTTAAAGATTTGAGCTTTATGTTATATGAAGCATAGTTGCAAGTTAGTTGATATATCAATAAAAGTATAAAAACCTGTCAGAGTAAGCTCCGCAAAATCTTTCTCCAGAATTCCATCTGAGTTGTAGAAGAATTCACAAAACTCAGCGGTATCACGAAGGGTTTGATCAAAAGAAGACTGAGCACTATTGCTGTGTGCAGGCGAGGCTGGTGATAAGGATGCTAGAGACTTCGGAGTGAGGCTGCTGAGACGATCTTCAGATGGAGCTCTAATGGTAACAAAAGTTACAAACGTTAAAATGATTGACCTAACGGAAAAGATGATATCCCAGAGATTTATAACATAGTAAAAACCCGCATATAAGAACCTACTTTGAATTTATACCCACATGTAAAAACATAGAATTTGCTTAGGCCAAAACACCATAGCTCTGGTTTCGACGTGGAGGCAAATGTGAACTTTAAAAGTTAATATTTTTGAAAAGTTCTGTTAATGGAAAAAAATGCTTTTTTTTCAGGGGTGTAAAGAGCTGGAATAGACTTTCAACTGAGGTTAAACAGGCATCTTCGGTTAATGCCTTCAAGAGCCATATTTAGCCTAGACAGGTGTATAGACAATATATTTTAGATACCTTGCAAATTGATTTTAACACTGTATATTAGATTAGATTAGATTAGATTAGATTAGATTAGATTAGATTNCTAGAATTTGCTTAGGCCAAAACACCATAGCTCTGGTTTGGACGCGGAGGCAAATGTGAACTTTAAGAGTTAATATTTTTGAAAAGTTCTGTTAATGGACAAAAATGCTTCTTGTTCAGGGGTGTAAAGAGCTGGAATAGACTTTCAACTGAGGTTAAACAGGCATCTTCGGTTAATGCCTTCAAGAGCCATATTTAGCCTAGACAGGTGTATAGACAATATATTTTACATACCTTGTAAATTGATTTTAACACTGTATATTAGATTAGATTAGATTAGATTAGATTAGATTAGATTAGATTAGATTAGATTAGATTAGATTAGATTAGATTAGACTTTCCACATATTGTAATTAGGTTTTTCTTTTTCTTTTCTTTGCATGATATCAATATAACATTATTTTATTGTATCGTAGATGGAGGGCCCCTTGAAAATCAGCACTTGCTGAAGGGTTACCCGCCCTACATATATGAAATCAAATCAACCAAATTAAGCTTTCAAAGTATTAATACCAACAAATGAGGTATCCATGTTCAAGTTAACTAGCGAGGGACATTTTGAAATTGATTAGCCATTGATTAAAGCTAAATTCTAATCGCTGGACCTGACCGAATTTGTATACATTTTTTTGGGACACCCGGTATATAAAAAAAATGCTGGTAAGATACTTATGCTCACCTTGGAGTGAAAGGAGATGGGACAAACAAACTATCGTCATCGAGATCTAAGCTCCCCAAAGGTGCGTTTCTAGCTGAGTTATTACGAGCATCGACGCCATCTTGAATTATTGCTTGCACGTGGAACAATGTTTTGCCAAGAGTTCGTGACAATGATGGGGAGCCACTGGCGGCTTCTGGTGCTGTTAGGAATAGAAAGAAAAATTTGTGGATGCTCGAATTGATCTTTGATAATCTACTTTCCATTCGTCGAAAAGTTTAGTACAAAATTATCCACATAAATACATATCATTGCAATCTTAAACATGAATCCACAGTTAAGAGCAGTTTTCTTGAAGCTGCCATACATTTTTACAAGAAGAGGGAATCAGTTTGAAACTGCAAAAGCAGGTGTGCATAAACATGGGAACGTGGGAACAAAGTTCACAGGCAGCTTTTTCCAAAGCAATATTTTGCAGGCATTTGTTCTAAAATAGTTTTTGATGAAATATAATTGCAGTAAGATGATGAATAATAGCAAACAAATGGTACAAATTGCTCATGTTCTGCTGTTGAATATATGATTAATCGTTTCGTTGCTCCATGTGTAAAAACTGTTTGATACCTGCATTATTACTGGTTCTGGTAATAGGCTTCTCTACCCTAGCTGTACAAAATTGATATGCAGGCAGGTTTTCAGAGAATTTCTACCGCTCCCAGGCAGGTTTGAACATTATGCACGCCTGTGCAAAAGAAGGTCTTGAAATATCCTACTTACAAAAAAAAAAAAAAAAAAAAAAAAAAAAACACCATAGCTCTGGTTTCGACGTGGAGGCAAATGTGAACTTTAAAAGTTAATATTTTTGAAAAGTTCTGTTAATGGAAAAAAATGCTTTTTTTTCAGGGGTGTAAAGAGCTGGAATAGACTTTCAACTGAGGTTAAACAGGCATCTTCGGTTAATGCCTTCAAGAGCCATATTTAGCCTAGACAGGTGTATAGACAATATATTTTAGATACCTTGCAAATTGATTTTAACACTGTATATTAGATTAGATTAGATTAGATTAGATTAGATTAGATTAGATTAGATTAGACTTTCCACGTATTGTAATTAGGGTTTTCTTTTTCTTTTCTTTGTATGATATTAACATAATATTATTGTATTGTATCGTAGATGGAGGGCCCCTTGAAAATCAGCACTTGCTGAAGGGTTACCCTCCCTACATATATGAAATCAAATCAATCAAATTAAGCTTTCAAAGTATCAATACCAACAAATGAGGTACCTATGTTCAAGTTAACTATCGAGGAACATTTTGAAATTGATTAGCCATTGATTAAAGCTAAATTCTAATCGCTGGACCCGACCGAATTGCATACTTTTTCTGGGACACCCGGTATGTAAACAAACAATGCTGGTAAGATACTTCTGCTCACCTGGGAGTGAAAGGAGATGGGACAAACAAACTATCGTCATCGAGATCTAAACTCCCCAAAGGTGCGCTTCTAGCTGAGTTATTACGAGCATCAACGCCATCTTGAATTATTGCTTGCACGTGGAATAATGTTTTGCCAAGAGTTCGTGACAATGATGGGGAGCCACTGGCGGCTTCTGGTGCTGTTAGGAATAGAAAGAAAAATTTGTGGATGCTCGAATTGATCTTTGATAATCTATTTTCCATTCGTCGAAAAGTTTAGTATAAAATTATCTAGAAATTATCTAAAATTATTTAAAACGAGCCCTGTCAATTATACAGCGCGCAAGATTTAAGGACCCATGGCCTAAAAAATAGCTACGCGTTGTGAATCTTATTCGTTTTGACCGCTCTGTTATGGTATATAAGATTGTAAACAAGCTATGCTCTGAGAGCCTTTGGAATATGTTCCAACAGAGATGTTCTATATCAAATTATAATACAAGGAATGATAGAGATCTCCAGGCTAAACCTTGAATTTACAAAGTAAGGATTTCGTTACACTGGCATTTAAGCTTGGAATGATATTCCAGTTAATATCAGAGACCTGTCATCGCTACGCCTTTTTAAAACACATTTGAAAAGGCATTTGATGAGCCTTGATAATTAATTCAAGCCCCCTCAAGAACGACTCCCTGGAAGATCAGTTTTAACAATCTTTTATGTTTATATCTTTAGTTTGAGACCTGTAAGTTTATCTTTGTTATTTATTACTGAAGGGATATCGTTATAAATGAATTATATATTTCTACGAAAATACATATACCACAAATTTTTACAAGAAGAGGGAATCAATTTGAAACTGCAAAAGAAGGTCTTCAAAAATCCTACTTACATCCATCATGGCTCAGTCTGTTGGATCCTGGACCTCTGATCGTGCTCCATGTATCACAGCCCATCGAATCATCAATGCCAGCAAGCGATTCTCTGTTGTGATCAACTTGACTGCTTAAACTTGAAGATCTCGAAAGACGACCAGATTGGAAATTTGGACTTCCATTCTCTGATGTGAACGATGAATTCTTAGTGCTGAAAAGCAATAAAAGAAATCAACCAATGTCAAAATAGGAAAAAGAAGTCGTCTGATACGGGTTACGAGGTTCCTGACTGTTTCAAATTAAAAGGTTTGTGCAAGGTTGAAAGCTTGCATTTGCAGAGAGCAGAAAAATCTAGAAAAAATCCCATTTAAATCGCAGTAGCACCGTTGTCGTGAACAATGGATAGCCAAAGACACAATGCTTGCTGTGTCTGAATGTTTTCTTTGTTCCATTTATAGAGAAGCCTATTTACGATTGCATACTCCCTTTAAGTTTCTCGTAACAAATTGAACCAGAACGTCACTAGAACTTTCTTATCTGAACACAATTTTCTAAGGCTCTAACAATCTTTCAAATTTTACCCAATAAAATATAACGTTCTCTGTTTGATTCTACTTTTGTAAAGAGCAAATATGTTACGATACCCATTTGTTATCTTTATATCATTTCTCTACATGAATCCATAATAAGTTCAAATTGATCAACTTGATCAAATATAATATCCCAGCTTATAATATCTCATAATACTTACATTAAAACACATGTCAAAAGTTATTTGCAGCATTTATATGATAATGATTGGCTGCAAAAAGTTACAGCAACAAATAAATTAAATTTTTACAAACATTTTAAAGAGA
>REGL01000179.1:198604-221488 GCA_004194395.1 Aurelia aurita complex sp. Pacific
TTACACGGGGCCGCTCGAGTACTTGGCCGGCCGAATATTTGGTCGTTTAGCTGTACCGTGCAAATATTTGGTCAGTATGGCTTCGCGTTCACACGAGGCCGGCCATCTTTTATGGGCATGCGCATTAGCAATGAACTGATAAACTGACTGGAATTTGGCGCCAGTTTGTCTTGCGACCATATTTCATTGGCCTCCTATTCAAAGCATTCCATCCTCGATGTGGTACCGTGCACATTTTTGGTCGGCTGAGAGCGTTTACACGAGGCCGCTCACGAATTTGACCGGCTCAGTTCGCAATAAGGCCACTTCCCTAGGTGACCGAGTGAAGGTCGGCTAAGCGTCCAAATATTCGGTCGGTTAGGCAGGTCTCGTGTAAACGGGAAGGCTTAGTGGCCAAATATTTGGCCGGCCAAAAATTCGGCCGGCCTCGTGTAAACGCAGCCTTAGACGACCTTCACTCGGTCACCTAGGGAAGTGGCCTTCTTGCGAACTGAACCGGTCAAATTCGTGAGCGGCCTCGTGTAAACGTTCTCAGCCGACCAAAAATTTGCACGGTACCACATCGAGGATGGAATGCTTTGAATAGGAGGCCAATGAAATATGGTCGCCAGACAAACTGGCGCCAAATTCCAGTCAGTTTATCAGTTCATTACTTATGCGCATGTCCATAAAAGATGGCCGGCCTCGTGTGAACGCGAAGGCATACTGACCAAATATTTGCACGGTACAGCTAAACGACCAAATATTCGGCCGGCCAAGTACTCGAGCGGCCCCGTGTAAACGCAGCCGAAGGAACCAAGAAAGCTCCAATAAAAAACATGCGGTGTTAGAGGATCTCATTTTGCTTCGCTGAACCAATCGGATTTTGATGGCAGTTCTGGATTGCTTCTGCAGATCTCAACTAAATCAATCCAGTTTAAATTCGAGAAACGAGTTCGTCAGCTAGAAAAGATCGGATCTGGAGATTGGATTTGCTATTAGAAAAGAGAAACAGTATTGAACAGGAATATTGAGAATTTCAATCGAAATTCCAACAAAATGGATTTGATTATTAACTTAAATGCACACCCAATTTGTGAACAGAAGAAGCTTAAAGGGACTCGGTCAAGGAATTTCTGTTGGAACGGTGATTTTGAGCAGGGGATCCACGTCTTTAAAAATGTCGGTGTAAAATTCTATGACCTATTCCTTTGAACTGAATGGATTGAGGAAAATTTTTGCTACTTTGCTATAATTCTACCGTTGAATTTTCCAAAAATCTTCAATCTTTTAAAAAATCAGAAGGTTTTTTCCTTCTTTAAGAATTCAACACAAAAAGTTGAATGAATGGAGCAAAGTGGAGGTAATCTATAAATAGGACAAAGAAAACTCCTCAAGGTATTGTTCCGCTAGCTAAACAATATGCCCCCCCCCCATGTGTGGACATCATCAAATACAACAGGATAAAAATAGCATACCCAGGCCCTTTCTGCGCGAGGTTTTATCTCCGTAGTTGAGGCAATCTATAAATAGGACAAAGAAAAATCCTACGCACGTTATTTTTCCTGCAGCAAAACAGTATCATCAAATTCAATAGGGTAATGATAGAATACCAAAACTCCTTCTGCGCGAGATTTTTATCTCCGTTGATTCTTCGTAGAGAAGGTGCCTATCTAAAATGTTCGCTGGGAAGAGAGAGGCTCATTAGAGAAAGGGCTCAATAGAGGGGGCTTAAAGGTGATCTGACGCGATATTCTTTATTCATGCAAATGAATAGCACTGTTGAATGATGAAGAATGTCGTTTGAAATCCTTTGATACGTTGTTTCATTTTCGAGTTATCTACTACTGTTTTGTACGATTTGCTGATGACGTCATTTTGTTTGAGAACTTTAACGGTACCATTATTTTCCTACTTACCGTCTCCTTACAATCAAGTAGCGCAGGTGAATGACAAACGGTATTTCGTTGATAAAAACAATATTCCCCCGTGAATGATAATTACTTTGCACGAGAAGAAGCGTCTAGTGACAGGTACATTAATTAACAAAAAGAAAAGCAACCGCTAGAACTCCACTGCGAGTCAATTATATCTTTTAATTAAGGAACAAAAATAATAAACTTGGCTGGGATGAAATTTCAATAATAGGAAAACGTACGATGACCTTGACATATACACGTCTTTTTTTAGAAAAAACTATGGTCCGGGGCTGGTAGGCATAGTTTGAAAGGTTACTTGCGGAGGAGCGAAGCGACGACACAGTACGACGGTTTGAAAAATGGCGGAAAAGGGCAAAGCTTGCTTCGGTGCTGTCTGTATTTGGCTTGGAGAATAAAGTAATTGCGACATTAGGAAATGACAAAGAAGAAGACAAGTAAGTTGTCATTTAACGTTCATTGCCAATTGAATATACTACGCTGCAAACTGAATAAACACAGAGTGAGAGTAGCTTACTTAGGCCATTCAAATCACCCAATCTGTATGTATCCTATTGCTCATGGTATGAACAGCACATTTCTGTTTTAGGAACTTTGAGAAGTAGTACTGTTAATTAATTCCTGAATTCAGAATGAATAAATGCACCTCAAAGAAAGGGAAAAATGTCGAAAATTACGCTAAAGGTGAATCTGCGGTTTTTAGTGCCAAGTGCTGGGATCGAAGAAACAGAGAAAACCTAATCGCGTCTGCGACCACTTGTCATGACGCTCAAGTAGTGGCACTCTCACTTGGCTCGAACCCTGTCCACTTGACTGTTTTGGCTGCAAAGTCAGAGGATTAGGTTGATGATTCGAGTCCCCGCCCTGCCGAACCTGCTAGAGTTGCCAAGCCTCCGTAATTCCAGGCTACAGGAATCACTAGGTGTGGTCACATCGAGAGGAAGAACCAGAACACTGCTTTGCTTCTCATTTTCCTAAAAGTACCTTTAGATGCAAGGTAGAAATGAAGAGAAGAAACAGTAAGGAAGCCTCAGCAGGCTGACGGATTTAAGATTTTATAAACTGGTAGCATTGGTTTTGCAACATGATTTTCAAGCTGTGGATTAATTTTGTTTGACTTGCAAGGTATAAAAAATTGATGTAAAAATCAGCACGAAAGAGCGGATGTTTCGGATCACGAAGTTAGATAAACGATAGGTTTAAGCGAGGGTTTACATACTCCCTGCTGTTTCGTATGTTCAACTGCGTTGTATTAACGGAGCTATCGGAGAAAACGAGCCATCCAGCAGACCTTAATCGCAGCAGATAAATATTTGATCGCAGGATAAAGTCGAAATGGAATATTACACAGCGATACCAAACACAAAATTCAGTTTCTTATCTTATCTTAAACCGTGTGCGTGATGATAAGGTTATGCGTATGTAAAACGTCTTTCAAAGTATTCGCAAGGCTGAAATTTGGGGAGTAGGCAGGCGAAGGATTTTGAAAATTTCGAAGAAATCATTGGATCACGGGTTGTAGGATAAATTTAGGGAACCGATGAATGAAATAAATTGGTATGAAATAAAGAATATAAATCACCTTGTCTCTTAGGGTAAGTTGGAGTAATTTAGGTTTATTTAGGGAAATTTAGTTGGGGTAAGTCAGATTTACTGAGGTAAAGTTAGAGTAACTAAGGGTAAGATATCAAATACAATAGGGTACATATTTAAAGGGAATCTAAGCATATATCAGCCATTGATGAAAATAGCCGTGCAAAGATAATAGGCCATAACACGTGCCGCACCATATTTGGGTAACTTATCGAAGTCAAGAGGAAATACCGATATGTGATTGGCTGGAGAATTACCGCAAGTGGCTTGAGCCCAGGGTTGTACTTGATTAGGGAAGTGACGGGGGTGTGCGGAAAACCTCTCCACACCCTGCACCCTGTCGCATAAAAAGTAGGTCAAAAGTATACCCTGTCGCAGAAAAATTTTGCCTCTCAAATACAGTGTAGAACGCGATTTTTGCTTGTGATACCCTGTCGCATAATTTTCTTACCCATTATAATACCCTGTCGCATAAATTTCGTTAGAAAAGGACACCCTGTCGCATAATTTTTACCGCAAAGGACACCCTGTTGAGCGGCACACCCTGTCAGGTCAAGTATGGGAGTACCCCCCCCGGGGGGGCTTGAGTCATTTTTATATGCTTACATTCCCTTTAACTTAGCCTGGGCTAGCTTCAATTTTCTGTTTATAACATCATTCACTATAGTTTTGCCCTACTGAAGGAACGAGGCTAAACGAAATCTGCATGGTTAATTAACTACCTTACTTCAATAAGATGGCTGACAACTTAGACAAAATAAGCAAAGGATGATAGTGTTATTGATTAAGGTTTCGTGTAAATTCATCTCGGAATTCATTAAAAATTAAGAATGACGAGCAATAAAATCCAGCGTTACGCATTAATTTTAATAACAGACATATCGGGCGCGTCCAAAACCTGACGTTTGCACGGAGACATATCGGGTTCTTATGGGTGGACTATGTTCATAAAAGTCGTGTCAAAAACCTGACGCTTTCACGGGGACATATCGGGCTCTTATGGGGGGCTGTGTTCATAAAAGTCGTGTCAAAAACCTGGCGCTTTCATGGGGACATATCGGGCTCTTATGGGGGACTATGTTCATAAAAGTCCTGTCAAAAACCTGACGCTTTCACGGAGACATATCGGGTTCTTGTGGGGGGGGGGTTATGTTCATAAAAGTCGCGTCGGTTTCATGAAATCACTACAGAGTGCCCCAAAAACTGTGCCCTATTTGCGTGGCTGGTGTCGAGTAGCTGTAGCTTTATTTGCCTTGGTTTTTACACAGTTGCATAAGCCAGGCTTCAATTTAGAGCAATTTTCGCAATTAAATTTTAACTACCGGGTCTCACAAAAAATACTCCCGTTTGAAAAATGGCCAAAATTTGATCATCAAACCAATTGTAAATTTTTCTTTTTGATCCCTTTAATCAATGATTCAAATATATTTAAAGATGATAAAATGTTTGTTTTCTTTACTAATAAATAACGCATTGAAAAACCTCATTCTGAGCTAAATTTGTCATCATCCTTAAGTCTACAATAGTAGTTTGCATTTCATTCTGACATTTATGCCCAAACTAGAAGTTTAATAAACAAAAATAGATTGTTCAGGTAACCATCAGTGCTTTTTGTAGAATGCTTCAAAACAAGGCAGCACTAAAAAGGGCTAAATTCACTAATTTAAAAGCAAATCAAATAATCAGCTATGTTTGGAAAAATAATTTGGTCTTTGATCTACCTGCCAGAAAAAAGAAATTTGAAGATCGGCCTTTTAGTACAACTTTTGTGATGTTTCAAACGGGAGCACTTTGTTGGGGCACCCGGTTTCCTATATGCTCATAAAATATAAGAAAATCTGCAAAACTACTTCAGCCTTTTGGGTACACGTTTGTTTTCTTATAAGAAACTGGTTTATAAGAAACTAGTACGATGAACAAAAATTTAAGAAACTCTAGTACTACGCTCAAGAACAGTTAAGTGACTTTGAAACTTTATTTCTGTATGTTTCTCTTATTCTTTCCCTTATTCTATGTCTCTCTAACAAAGGTACATTCGTCTTTTCTTGACTTTTAACTGCAAAATTGGTAAATTTTTGCCTCGATGTGCATGGCTTCTTCTTGATGACAATGTCAATGCAAAATGGAAGCCCTCTCTCGAGAAGAAGGCTCAACTTCGAACAATACCGCAATTTTAGGCCCAAAAAATAAGAAACTTATTAAGAAACTTTTACTACTAAAACACCGAAATTTTCATGCGAAATTAAGAAACTTTTAGTACTAAGTGCTGATCCAAGTTTCTTATAATAAAAAACGTGTATCAACCAAATTTTGATTCAGTTCAATTTACCAAGCATTCTCCCAATAATGAATTTTCAGACTTTCTCTTTGGCGCAACCGATGAAGCTCCCGGTATGCACGAAATTCTTCCTCGTTGAAGAACAGAGGAAAAATCAAGCTCATCATAGAAAGCCGTCGTGGGAAGTTCTCATCTGTTAAAGATCTAACTAATAAGTCACGCCCTTTATAAGCTCGACATCAAAGTAACGAACTCAACTATTGACCAACCTTTCAGTTATGAGCGCATATGAATAATGTCAGCTCGATTATTACAACTCTCAGGAGTAGTAGTTTCCGCTTCATCTGCTCCTAATTTATATCACTAGCGGCTTATAGCCTGCTTTTTTAAGAAGATGTAATTAAAAACAACAGCTTCGATATAAAACAGCTATAATTCAAATTTCCACATGTTTCTAGGGCTATAAATAATTCGCATATCGTTTGGAGTATAGTAAAAGCCACGCAAATAAGAATAGAGGGTCTTTAAATCATCCTGTTCTTAGTTATGTGGGATATAGCAAAATCATGGTGTAGGCTCTTAACACGAGGTATAGGTTTCTTAAAGACCCTCTGCTAACCAGGAGGCCTTGCGCGCTGTTGCTGTCCCATAATGCACTACGTAAGGACTTTTAGATTATCTGTAAGTCTGCGAACCTACAATCGCGGACAAAACTCATGAGACACGTTGCTTTTTGGAGGAAATTTTGTGAATAAGCCCCCTTCTCTAATAAGCCCCCCTCTGGAGGGTCCGAAATTAAATAAGCCCCCCAGTGGCTTAATAGAGCTTTTATGGCATATGCTAATACTTGTAAGTGTCATTGTTGTTAGGAAGGAAAGCCAACGAAATATGATCGTGGTTTTCACTAGTTTTTGCAGGATTTTGAAAAGCGCTTTCTTTCCATTGAACTAAGTAGCGTAGGTACTATAACAGTCCATAATCATTGTATAGGGATTTTATGTTGTCAACCCAAGAACCCGAGAAGCTAAGCATCTTCACAATTTCTGCACTTTTATTTCTTTCCATTGAACTAAGTAGCGTAGGTACTATAACAGTCCATAATCATTGTATAGGCATTTTATACTGTCAACCCAAGAACCCGAGAACCCAAGCATCTTCACAATTTCTACATTTTTATTTCTTTCCATTGAACTAAGTAGCGTAGGTACTATAACAGTCCATAATCATTGTATAGGCATTTTATGCTGTCATCCCGAGAACCCGAGAACGCAAGCAACTTCACAATTTCTGCATTTTCATTTCTTTCCATTGAACTAAGTATCGTAGGTACTATAACAATCCATAATCATAGTAAGGTGACAGCCTATACTTTGCACTGAGCACATTCAATAGTGCGCAACAATGAAAGACGGGAACCTTTTCGTACATGGTCGTACAGAAAATTTAAAGAAAGATAACAAATTTAAACGAAAATAGAACATATAAATATGAATAAGAAATAAAAGATAAGAGAAATTTAAATAGACTATAAATAGCAAACATTGTAAATTTCATTCTGTGATACATCGAGGAATAGCCCTATTAAGGCCGGGTAAATTACTGAATATAAATGAATATATTGGCTATGAGATAACAAAACTTTCAGGGAACGGTATTCTGTCAAAAGCAATGCGTTTTTTACTCAGCCGGTAGAAAACGTGATATTTTTCAACAAACCTTATTCAGTTAAATTCAGTTCAGCTTATTGTACCCCTTCTCTTTCTGTCATTTAAACTATCTTCGACTTTCAAACCTACAAACAAATAAAGAGCGATAAGAAATATCCAAATAGTCCTAAACAGAGGATGCATTTGTCCTTGTCGGAGACCGGATTCTTTTGCTTAAAGAAATTCAGCTTGCTGCTGAGAGAGCTAAACTTGACAGTACGCTGCGCTGAAGGTGTGACATCTATTCTTTAGGCTGTAAAATTGCTTTGTTTTCTGCACCAGACACATCCTTTGTTTCACAAAACTCGCTAGTGAGCAGATGATTTGGTATCGAGTTTGCAGGTGCAAAACAAAACAAACAAACAACAGATGTTTTGCAAAACACTTAAAATGCATTGTAATCCTATTGTCTCACAGCTTCTTGAGAAGAAAGGAGTTGTAAAGTAGGTAATTAAGAAACAAATATGCCTAATTTGTTTGGATTAAACGTTCTATATTATAAACGAAGGTGACATTCTACATGCCAATCAAACTATGCCAAAAGACAGTTGATGGTATGGGCATGGGCTGGAATAGCGATGGTATTCAGAACAATGGGTATCCGTTACTTTTGCTTGCAAAGCCAGAATGTTCCCCAGGGCCCGGTTGTTCAAAACTGGTATTAGGCTAATACCGCATTAGGACTATGCAAATGACTACAGAATGAATACAGAATGAATACAGAATGATACCTTAAATCCAAGATTAGGGCTAAATGGGTATCCGTTACTTTTGGTTGCAAAGCCAGAATGTTCCCCAGGGCCCGGTTGTTCAAAACTGGTGTTAGGCTAATACCGCATTAGGACTATGCAAATGACTACAGAATGACTACAGAATGATACCTTTAATCCAAGATTAGCGCTAAAATGGGTACCCGTTACTTTTGGTTGCAAAGCCAGAATGTTCCCCAGGGCCCGGTTGTTCAAAACTGGTGTTAGGCTAATACCGCATTAGGACTATGCAAATGACTACAGAATGACTACAGAATACCTTTAATCCAAGATTAGCGCTAATCGTGGTTTGAACTACCCAGCCCAGGACAACAGCGAGGGGTGTATCACTCTTCTGAAAAGGCGTACGAGATCTCTTTAAACAATAGGAGTTTTAGGGATTCTTTATTACGGATTTTTCTTGAAAACAAAAGGATTTTTGCCGAAGGTGTTATAAAATGGTTAATTTTTTCTGCGACCGCCCGGTCGCATGGTCGGGTGGGTTTTCATGCCCCGGTGTAAAATTCATTACTGCAACTTTCCTCGCAACTTCAATCTCACTTTACGCATGTCCTCGCCATTTACAACGCAGAATGAATTAACTAAACCAAAACTGTAATCCTGCATTAAATTCCCCGCCGCAAAATAACCGCAAAAGCTATCATAATCCTAGATGAAATCAACTTTCCTTACCCTGCCACTTAACTGCGCAAAACGTCCACCTTCTTCACAGTTTACCAGAATTAAAAACAAACTTTACTGGAAGCAAATTCGACAGCTATTCGACATTCAAATTTGAACCATCGACAGCTATTCTAAGCTCAATATGTTCTTGCCCACCTGCAGAAGCAAAACTCCGGACCATAGATCTGTGGATCTTGGATGTGCAGAAGCAGAGGAATTTCTAGAATGAGGGGATACTCAATGGAACATGGACACATTGTAAAACAGGAAAGTAAATTTGTAATTTATAATTTCTCTCAATTGTTTTAAGTGTCGCTAGCCCAAGTATATTTGGTGCCTTGTGCACATATAAAAACAGATCTGGGATACTTCTGCGATCCCAGCAACAAGGACAGATTTTGTAAGACAACAGCATGAGATAATTTTGTTCACACCTGAATTCAAAGCGATCAGTGGCTGCAGACAAAGGAAATTCTCTCAACCATAAATTCAAAACAAACAAAGCCGCAAAAGTTTCTCTGAAACCCAAGTTGCTAGCGCGCTCGTTATGCATTCCAGAAATTATTTTTAAGAGCAAACATGAGCATATATCGAAAAAAGAAGGATATATCTACACATCTACCATGGGCATTTTATTTCTTTGGTTCAGAAGCTGAGCAGTAAGCGTTTTAATTACACCAACCAAAAACAAATAAGAGAATTGAATCGCCTCCAAATCGGCTTTTGAATCAAATAAATTAAATGCCCGTGGCAGATGTGTAGATATATCCTTCTTCTTTCGATCTATGCTCATGTTTGTTCTTAAAAACAATTTCTGGAATGCACAACGAGCGCGCTAGCTACCTGGGTTTCAGATAAACTTTTGCGGCTTTGCTTGTTTTGAATTACTGGTTGAGAGAATTTCCTTTGTCTGCGATCGCTAATCGCTTTGAATTATGGTGTCAATCAAAACCAACTCGTGCTATTGTCTTACCAAATCTGTCCTTGTTGATCCCAGCGCTTGGACCAGCGTTTGGCGCTAAAAACCGCAACTTCACCTTCACCTTTAGCGTGCAGCGACAACAGTTAGGCAGGTTTTTGTTTTGCTTTAATGATAACGAGATGGATACGGTCGCCTTTTGTTTTGAACGCACGCAATGCAATCATTTGAATGACAGATCCGTCGCCACTCAATTGTTCTCGAAAACCGTATAAACTCTGAGGTTAGATTTCAGGAGTATCTCTTTCAAAACGAAGCGACAGAAAGATGTTATCTTCACATCTTGATAAAATCATCAACCACCAAACAGCAGTATCGTTAACAGCAAGGTTGAAAGGGTATGGCCAAAGCAAGGACGAATTTTGCAAAAAGATATTCAGGTTTCTGAAAGGACAAAGCGATTTGCCTTTCTAAAAATAGAGAAAATTTGGTATCTTTTAAAAAGGAAGCAAGCTTCTTTCGACAGAACATTAGAATACTATGGGATATATTCAGAAATAAGAGTTCTAAATTTACAGATACCAGGCCACTGGTCCGACAATTACACACGGTCTCTTTCACCTGCTACATGCCTCCAGATTGTATGCTCATTGACGTTCAAATTAGAACGACAATCAAAACGCGACAAATTATAAAATACTGCATAAATTATGCATGATATTATTGAAGATCAGTAAATAGGGAGATGACTTGCATTCAACTCGATCTGATGTGTGGTAAACGAGCGTTTGCAATAATAAAAACATGGAGTGCGGTTGAACAAGAACAAAGGTACTAACAAGGTACCAGCGTGGGTTAACCACTAATATGACACGTTCAAATATCATATATTGAAGGTTTGGCACCTCTAAAATATAACCATTAGGAAGCATTCATTATTCAAATGAGTCGATTGGATGCAGGTTACGACATGACATGTTTCAGGTTCATGGAAAGAGAAGATTTTGGTTTGTCCACTATCCGATAAAACCCTCCAAGACTTGACATTCTACAAGGTGTCCAAAAGAGTACTCCTGTTTAAAAATTCTCCAAGAATTTATCATGAAACCTTCCATAACATTTTCTTCATGAGTTGTTTTTTCAAAACCCAACAATATCCATAGATGATCAAAATAGCTGCGTTTGATACAGCAAGGTAGAAAAGTAACACGTCGAGAAACTTTATTTTGAGCTATGGTTTTCAAGCAAAATACTCAGCCTTGCCTAAGAGCCAAAATCTTCAGATTTTTCAAGTCAAATAGTTGCTTTTGATACAGCAAGGTAGAAAAGTAACAACGTTGAGAAACTTTATTTTGAGCTATGGTTTTCAAGCAAAATACTCAGTCTTGCCTAAGAGTCAAAATCTTTAGATTTTATATTATCAGTGAAGCCTCAAATGATCGTGCACATATCATTCTGGCATTAAAACCAAATTAGAAGCTTTACGTGCACAAATAAATTGATATGCCAATCATCAATGCTTTTCTGCAGCATGATCAAAAACTACGTAGCCCTAAAAAGAACTAAATTTGCTAATTTTTATGCCAATTACAAGATTAGCTATATTTTGGAAAATGATTTGGTTCTTGTTCTACTTGAAAAGAAAGAGAAGATGGAAGATTGGCCGTGTAATCAAATATTGGTGATCTTTCAAACGGGAGTACTTTTTTTGGGACACCCGGTGCATATATATGTTACACTCAAAACTAGAAGTCGAGAAAACTATTTTTCATCTGTACGAATTAGTAGAGTTCCACAGAGACTTGTGCGAACATGATACTTTTCGATCACCACGACGTGCCAGGTTTTAAGAAGAGCTGATTTTCAATCAAAAATATGGCTGTGAAAACAGTAGCTGGATACAGATGTTACACTCCTAGGAGTCGAGAAAACTATGTTTCATCTGTAGGAATTAGTAGAGACCCACAGAGACTTATACGAGCATGCTCCTTTTCAATCACCAGGGCGAGCCAGCTTTCAAGAAGAGCTGATTTTCAATCAAGAATATGGCTGTGAAAACAGTAGCTAGATACATATGTTACCCTTCTAGAAGTCAAGAAAACTATGTTCATCTGTACGAATTAGTAGAGGCCCACAGAGACTTGTGCGAACATGATACTTTTCAATCACCAGGGTGAGCCAGCTTTCAAGAAGAGCTGATTTTCAATCAAGAATATGGCTGTGAAAACAGTAGCTAGATACATATGTTACACTTCTAGAAGTCGAGAAAACTAAGTTTGATTTGTACGAATTAGTAGAGGCCCACAGAGACTTGTACGAACATGATACTTTTCAATCACCACGACGTGCCAGGTTTTAAGAAGAGCTGATTTTCAATCAAGAATATGGCTGTGAAAACAGTAGCTAGATACATATGTTACACTCCTAGAAGTCAAGAAAACTATGTTTCATCTGTACGAATTAGTAGAGGCGCACAGAGACTTGTAAGAACATGATACTTTTCAATCACCAGGACGAGTCTGCTTTCAAGTAGAGCTGACTTTAAATCAAAGATATGGCTGTGAAAATACAGTTGTTAAATTGTTAAGAAGCCTCCAGTTCATCGCCTTCAGCTGCATAATTCAGAAGCTCGTTAGGAGACGAAGTAGAAGAAAGTCACCAAATTTAGAAGTCTGATCGCGTTGCAAGACAAAAATCAAACATAATGACGACTTAAATATAAATAATGAATTGTCTATGCTGTTTGTTTCACACAAAATAAGAAGAGACAGCATCTGTAAATTCTCATGCATGGCACCACTTCCCGCTCTGGAATATTACCATCTCAAAACATCTTTGAAATTGAAAATTGAGGTAATCCAACAAGTGAATAATTCATCATGCCAACCATGAAGTATAAAGTCTTCAAAAAAAATTGTGCGATTGGTTGATGCATCCTGCGATTGATTTAAAGGGGCTCCGTCGCCTAGCAGTAAACAAATCCGTAAACTCGCACGTGTCACCAATTATCCATTGTTCATCTATTGTTCTCTGCAGTTTGTTTGGTGGCTTCACCCAAGCCACAAAAAAGTGACTGTTAAAAATCAACTTATATCCGAGCAATCGTAGAAGATATGAATGTTTGATTTGTTCCTTAGTGAAGTACAAGGATTAATGCACAAACAGCAATTTTCATTTTGAAAAAAATACGAAAATCCTGTGTGATATCATATCACCTTTCAAAAAACTGCAAAAATCATCGTTTTGTTTACATTTTGACGACGGAGCCCCTTTAAAGGCACGCATCTGGTTGGGTGATGATGACAACACAAAGAATACGAGAATTGAATGGCTGCTAATCCTACTGACTTCTACGGTCGTATAACGTGATAATTATTAGCCCTCCTTTGGTCTAAAACACACAGATCCACAAAGACATCCGTTGTGTTGAGCTTTGACTTTATTGCGGCCAATCAAATACATGACAGACTGCCTTTAATAGCGTGAAAGGAACTTAAAAAGCTATTGTCACCCAGGGTCCTTTGCGGGCAAGCTGCAATTTCAGACTATCTGAGAATCAAATTTATTCATACCAGGGGGAAGACTTCTGTGCTAAAGCGTGTAGAAGTCATTGCTGTAAGGCCCGTGTCAGGCAGAAATGTTAGGGAAATTTGTTCGTGATTTTGGGCTAGTTTTGAAGGTTTCTTGAAGGTGCTTTCTCGATAAAATCCTTCATAATTTCAGAACGGAGCGGCCGGTTTCAATCCGGTAAATTCTAAAGTAGATTTGAACATGTCTACCATTAAATTATATATTTTCCGATATCATCGTCTTAATATCCAGGGAACCGTGGCCTTTTAACGGAAATTCTTTGTATTGACTCACCCGGTAGAATATGGCGGTAGGCAGAAATCTGTACCTTTGTGGTGTACGATTCAGCAGTTTTATGATGTCACACTAGACTCACGAAATAGTCCCAGTTATCGCAACAACACCAGCAATGACAATGTCACACCAGAAAACTGTCTGAAACCAAGGAGACGTGGGCTGTAATTCTGAAAACAGTCAAGATATTAAAGATTCCCAATGACCACTTGCAACCAAATAGCCGAAGTTCCTTTCAAGCCATTAAAGCCAAAGAAAGATACATCAAGCAATCGTGCAATGTGTTTTCAAGATTTGATTCCTATGCTGGCAAAAAATTGAACACAAATCTTTAAATTGTACTTGATTGGGTTCTGAATGATGAAAAAACTTACCGCATGTGCAAAATCCAATCCAAACGTTTGGTTGAAAACACTAAAAGTGTAAGAGAAGAAACAGTAAGACTGCTGTTCCGCATGTTCAGTTTTGTTAGGGAGACGAGATACGGTTTATCTGAGAAAACCCATGTGTCCCCCCGTGCAGTAGGTTGCAGCTCATGCGTAGTAGCGTTTTGGATTGGAGCTCTGCCGGGCGCATGAGCATTTAAGGCGAATTTCCAGTCAATGGAATTTTCCGAGCGGGCGGAATTTTAGACAATAAAAGGTCGCTCAGCCGTAACTTTCTATTTAATTCCAGGGCGACATTTTCTCACGCAGACAAAGGAAATTCCGCCCGCTCGGAAAATTCCACGGACTGGAAATCAGCCTTAACCTACTGCACGGGGGGGGGACACATGTGTTTCCTCGGACAAACTGTATCTCGTCTCCTGAACAAAGCTTACAAGCAGTTAAACCGCTTGTAAATCTTTAGACATACAAATCTTTCGAACGAATTTCTAATGCAGATTTTATTGTATGGTCATAAAGATTTTCCCGATGGTATCAATAAAGATATACTCTTGTTAACTCTCTGCTTTATCCATAAAACTGGTCGGTTTGATTAGAAATCTAAAACTCGGTAACAAGTCATACATAACCACAGCATAGGTTCCAAATCTTTAAAAAGGCTGGTGTAAAATTCAGTGACCTATTTCTTTGAACTGAATGACTTCAAAGAAACTTTAGCTATTTTTCTATAATTCTACCGTTGGACTTTTCTGAAATCTTCAATATTGTCAGAATTAGAATGTTTTTCTTCTTTTTCAAGAATTCAAGAAAAANCTACTATTCCTTTTCCGCTCTCTCATCCATTCTTTAGCCCAGGGGGGGGGGTACTCCCTAACTTTCGATACGGGGGGTCCATGCCACTATTTCTTTCCTGACCCCTAAATGTTAAGCCTGATGTTTTGGGGACCCCAAATATTGAGTCTAACGTTTTGAGACCCCAAATATTGTTATCTATTTCTGGGGTCCCTGAAATGTTTTTGAATGATTTCAAGTTGAGCTTATTGATCTTTCTCAGGTTTTGAATAATACCTAAACATTTATTTCATGATTCACAACTTCAGGGCCAAATTGCACGATTCTTCCTTTCTTCAGATTTGTGGACCCCAAATATTGAATGTTTGTTCATGTTGCAATTCACAGACCCCAAATATTGATTGAACATAAAATTTCGGACCCCAAATATTGGCATGGAACCCCCCCGTATTGAAAGTCAATGAGTACCCCCCTGGGCTCTTTAGAGGAGTCAGTTGCCCATTACCATGTCCCTGGCTCGTCCGTTCAACGTCCAAGCTTTCCGCAATGACGTCCTACCTCGAAAAAGGCTTTGAGGTGGGACGGGGCGATGGGCAACCGTAGTTAATAGAATGGCAAACCATCTCTATTAAAAGTTATGTTTCGGTAAAATATGCAATAATCTTTCTTTAAGTAAATTGAGAAGAAGTAGCTTTGGTAAATTTAACTGAAGCTTTGAGTGGCAACCAAACTCCTTAGTGGTGGTACAGGCTGTAGGAAACACTGAATTTAAAAAAGATTTATGTGTGATACAGTACATCTCTTATTCCTATTCTAATTCATCATTTCGTTTGTGATATATCGACTTTGTTTCCTCTCTGTGTCCACCTCTCCTGGAGAGGAAGGCAAGGAAACAAAGTCGATATATCATGAACGAAATGATAAATTAGAATAGGAATAAGTCGATGTATCAAATATGAACTTTTTTTAAATTCAGCATTTCCTACAGCCCCTGCTGGTGGTGGTATAGTTGCATTGAAGTAAATCTTGTAAAATAACAGATTCAATTCTTTAGACCACAAATTAGAGTAGATTAAAGTTAAAAAATGAAGCTTTCTAATCTCATTTTCAAGGATTTGTGATGTGGGATGATTTTTATTGACTTACAAAATGAAACCTCAAAATGAGAAAAGGACAAAACAAAGGTAAAGATAAGCTGCTTAAAAATCTATCTAAATATGTAAGCTTGTGGTGTTGTTGTGTATTCAAAGGTTGAGATTTTCAACCAAGGCTTAGAAATTGAAACAGGGAATGTCATAAAACTTAGATGTGGAACGTCTAAGAGATGTAGGAGCCAGGGGCACTGGAACCAGGTATGTGTCCCCCAATATTTTCCAAATACAATGAAAAAGTGCCCTGTTTGTTTCAGGAAGTGCCCCTTTAGCTCAATGAAAAAGCGTACTTGAAGTGTCATGCCTCCAAGGTTGGGATATCCAACGTATAAACAGATTGTAGATGCTTTGGCAGGAAAAAATGTTTTTAATGTGTGGAAGCCTGTACAAAAATACAAGGCTAAACTTGGCCTTGTACAGGCCAAGTTTTGGCCTTGTAGAGGGGATTATGAGCTTGTTATGACCTTGTACTAACCTTGGAAGAAAATTACAAGGCTATAAGTAAGATTCCAAGCTGCAACCAGTCTAACACAAGGTTTCCACAAGGCTTCTACAAGGCTAATTAGCATTTTTCAAGCCATTTACAAGGTTACAGCAAGGCTATTCCAGGCTATAACAAGGTTACAAGGCCATAACTACAAGGCTTGTACATGGCTATTACATGGCCTTGTATTTTCGTACAGGAGGTCTTTATTGTGTATGTCATACCCAATACAGACCTTGCATACATTAAAATATTTCTTTCCTGCCAAAGCATTCTACAGTCTTAGATAAAAGTGTTGAAACACTTTGCTTTCAGGAAGAAATTGTGAGTTAAGGGCCCCTCCTCCCAATGCAATGTTGGAAGATGATGGAAATGTTGCATATGAATTCACAACTATTGTGTTCTTAAATCAAATCAATGTAGAAATGGGGGGAGGAGGACTTCAGCAGTTGAAGGTAATAATTTACAAGCAGGAAAGGTACAGTATTTTACTACACAAACCCATTTGTCTCAACAACTTTGTGTAAGATTGAAGTTTAGAAAAATTTACAGTCTTTCATATGGCTCAAGAATTTTTATCATAAATAATGTAAAGAACCCTTGTCACGTTACTGTGCACAAGCCTGGTCCTGCCCATTGTAGCCTGTCAAAAGTGGCTACTTTTCAAGCAATTCATCACATATTTCTTCTCATAAGAAACTGCCCATAATAAACTCAACTCTCAGATCGCCAAAAAATTCAGAAACTCCAGTACTGGGAAAATATAAGTTAAGAAACTATTTATTTTGATAAGGGAAATCCTTGAAATATTTTTACTTTATTTTCACTTGTTTCCTGTATCATATTACACGTAAGGTACTTGAGTAATGTCTAAAAATTGGACTTAAAAAACCTTGTTTTGAAATGTTCACGAAGGCACAGTCTAGTAAACATAAATATTGTTAGGGAACCTCTAAAAAACTTGTAAGAAACTCTGAGTACTCAAAATCTGATAATTTTGAGAAACCTGGGGCCAAATTCTTAGTTTCTTATAAAAAATACATGAATGTAGATACTTACTGTATGTGTAGAGCATATGAGATAGCTTTTATTAGAATATTGAAATGTTTTCTATTTCTTAGCATTAAACAATTTCTCCCTTACACTGAAAGTACCAGTTATTACCTTATTTTCATTGAAGTACAGTAGATGAAATGAAGCCAAGGCAACAAGGTTTTTGACAACGCTTTGTACCAAAATAAACTATGCACATTTGACAGGCCACAATAAATCATACACTGGACCGATTTTGAAGATTCATGACTCAAGCTTTAGCAAAAAGCCTGAATTAGATTCTAGAAATTTTGCAAATTTTTCTGCTTTCATTTTTTAGAGTTAGATGCGAGTTTCTTAAAGCTTCGTTTTCAAAAACTCTGAAATGATAGAAAAACGTTGATCAAATTGTTTAAAGAATTGACATGAATGGACAAAGAGAAAACTCATTCTTTAGAAAATTTGAACAACGTTTTTTGATCGTTTTCAGTGTTTTGAAAATAAAACTTTTAAGAAACTCTCGCCTAGCTCTAGAAACTGAAAGCAGAAAAAATTGCAAAAATCCAAGAATCTAATCAGGCTTTTTGCTAAAGATTAAGTCATGAATCTTCAAAATTGGTCCAGTGTACGATCTATCGTGGCCTGCCAAACGTGTATTGTTTATTTTGGCACACCCAGTGTATGATGTCATTATTTATTAGTATCTTTATATCACAGCTAAGATACCATCCCTATCTGTGAACTGTTACAATAATTGAAATCTGACAATGTGTCTTTATGCATCATTTTATATTATTAAATATTGTTGACATTTGAGTCATTTTCTTTTATCTACACTCAACTGCTATTTACTATAATGCAAAGCCACACCCACCATAAGGGCAAAACAGTAACTTGATATCACAGGCTTGTATGAGGTTGTTAGAGGAAAAAAAAATAAGACTTAACAGTAATGTTAGCTGGTGAAAAGGGCAACTCCTAGAGCAACCCTTAGCAGAATATTGTGTAATGTTTGCAGCATGCTTCAAAGCCTGATACTAACTTGTTTTGAGTACGATATGAGTATGTTTGTGAGCTTGATTCAAGTAAGAATTTTGCACCGCTTACGCTAGCTTGCATCATGTATCTTCTGAACCGAAGAAAAACTCAATCAAGCTTGATTGTAGAATGTCTGAGAATAATTCTAGCATCAGATTATTGTCAAGCTTGATCAAGCTCTAATCATACGTGCAAACTGGCAAAAATTGTGTCAACATACTCAATTCAAGATCCTTCATGCCAAAATCATGCTTCTGCCTCAAGCTTGTGCAAGCTGAACTTTTTCTTAAGGGAAATGAAAATTGGGTTGTTCAGTAAAACTGTATTAACACATAGAGCACTATATGCCTTGTGTACATCAACATAAGGATACCTGCCTAAGGATTCTCAAATAGATTCTTAAGAATTCTTGTTTAAAAAACTTTACAGTCTTCATATGGCTCAAGAATTCTTATCATGATGTGTGCAGAATTCTTGAGAAAAACTCTTTTCATGTACGAGAACACAGGCATGTACTGTAGTTTCAATTATTTCCTTGTTTATTGGTGAAATGCAACTGTCCAGCGTACAAAAATTCAACTTTCTAAATTCAACTTTCCGAAACTTTTCTGGAAAAGAAACAAAGAGTTTCTTGTCATAAACCCATAGCATTTTCCCTGCAAAATCAATACAAAACTTGACTGAAGACTTTCTGGAAACAAAGAATGCAATACAGTGGAATTTTTGATATCCATTTTGCACTCATCAGACCCATTTTTTGTGCATAACCTGAGACTTTGCGGATATCATACGGGTACTGCAGATATCATTCAAATTCAAAATATTGTGTACAGCATATGAGATAAGTATATTTTAGCTTTTCTATCATGAAAGTAAAATAAACCATCTTCAATCCAAGCCTATTTTTCTTCCAGACTATAAAGTTTTTTTCTGCATGGGGAATTTGCCCGGATTCTTTTGTTTTAAAACGATGGGATATTGTTATAACTAAGAATGCGTGGAAAACACGTTTCCCGCACAAGGCAAATTTTTCAGTCTGGTTGTTCTTAAACAATTGGTGTGGTGTAAACTTTGGCGTAGCAAGAATGAACTGACCTTGCATGCTCTGGGCTTGGCAAGGGCAAACAACAATATTTAAAGGCCAGTTTAGCCTAAAAGGTATGGTAACTCTGAATGAGGTTGCCAAGGAACAAGGCATGATTTTGCAAGGGTAGGCTATAAAAATAAGGCAGGCTCTCTTCCTGGACATGGTCAATCTTTATGACTCAACCTTTGAGCATGATAAATGACAAGCCAAGTATACAGGTAGGTTCATAAACAGGGTAGTAAAACAAGTACTGTTGTTCTTTATTAAAGCACCGTATGCATGCTGTTACTAAGGATAAATTGCCTTAAAATTCTTCTTGGCCTCTCTGCCTGATTATACCCACCTTTAACTTTGAGCATGATCTCAACGGTCTAGATATGTGTATACCAGCAAATAAACCAGAAAATGAGTACGGTAATCATAGTACAACACTTACCAGTATGTCCTTGTCGCATTAGCTATCATAGTTCTTTACTGGTCGCACTGTAAGCGTGCTGTTACTAGGGAAGAATTGTCTAGGCCTTCTTCTTGGCATCTGCCTGATAACTCCCACCTTACATTGAGTATGATACCATCAACGGCCCAAGGCTATTAAACACGGAAAATCAGCACTGTAATGATAATGAAAAAACTTACCAGTATATCCTTGTCGCATTAGCTATCGGAGTTCTTTACTGTGAGCATTGTAGGCGTGCTGTTTTAGTGTTTTTTCACACATTAAATATCGTGGATATATTTCCCCGAACTTTACTGCAAACACAAAACAAACATCACATCGGTCAATCTATTATAAATGTCATCTGTCTGAGGGAGGACTAAAACAATTCAACTCAACTAATAATCTACAAAAAAAGTTTAAGAAACTTTGGTACAACAAAGCAAGCGCTAAGAAACTTTTGAAAGCTATCTTCAAAGATTTGCTATTAATAGATTAAAAGGCGGTCAAGTACGGTAAATTTTGCGAACCTACCTTTGTCCTGAGAACAAAAATGAACCAACCCGAGTTTAGACTTGCCCCAAGTCTATTTCGTCAAAAAAAATTTCGTCAAAAAAAATTTAAGGGAAAAGTGAAAAGTGAAATATACTTTGTTTTGTAATATACTTTCTGGTAGACTTATCACAGTTGACAAAACAGACTTAGGGCAAGTCAAACCCGAGTTCGACCAAGATCGATGCGACACATCGTAGAAAAAGGCAAGTTTTGAGGAAATTGTCACCACCAAATTACGGACCCTCTAGCATTGGACATTGCATTCTTCCCTTATTTTCTGGCCAATTTAAGAGTTTTCACAGACAATTTTAGTAAACGCGTCGTCACGTCACATCTGTCCTTTTTTCTGCAGCATTCTCGCCCAGTTTTTGCATTGCGAATAGAAATAGATAGATCTCACATACAGCGGTGCTACATCTGTCTCAGATAATTGCTGAAACGAAACCCACCCAATTTTCGTGTGAAATCAGATTATTGAATGTACTAGGCTGATACTTCTGTCTTAAAGACTTCATCCAAAAAAGCCATTGTTAGGTGCTGTCTAAGGCATGGTGATGATGCTCAACTGCCTAAAGTACGAACTACGTCCTTTGGAGTTGAGTCCATTACTTACCTTGGAAATAAACTGTGGCAGCATTTACCGCAAGAAATAAAACAATCTAACAGCCTTCCTATGTTCAAAAAACGAATTAGATGCTGGAATGGCGGAAAATGCAACTGTAGGCTTTGCAAAGTATATGTCCCGCAAGCTGGGTCCCCAACATGATAGATTTTAACTCTGATTTGTCCTGTAATACAGTAGAAACCCGCATAAAAGAACCTGTTTTTATAAGAACCTAGAGGCTGAAATTCAATTTTTTAAACCCCCTAAATAAGAACCCCTAAGAGGCTGAAACTGGGAAAGGTTCTTATATAATAGCTTTAATGTAAATTATTAAAATGACAAGAATTTTTAGAATTCTTCACATTCTGATCAGACAGAAGATTCATTGGTACAAAAAATCAAAGATTCATTGGTACAAAAAGATTTGTTCTCAAGAATTCTCAAGAAATCTCAAGAATCCTTGGGCTGGAAAACAGTGTTAATGTGTGCAAGGCCTGCTCGTATATAAGAACCTTTTCAAGAACCTTACAGGCTGGAATTTACAATAGCAGCCAGTTAATTAAGAACCTATTCAGGCTGCCCAGAAAAAACCTAGGTTCTTTTATGCGGGTTTCTACTGTATATATTAATAGTTTTATTGTATACTATGTACATTGTAAATAGTAGGCCTTGATTAGTTGTAATTTAGCTATTCATTATTTTAGCCTACTTTAAATAGATGTTTAATAATAATAATAATAATAATAATAATAATAATAATAATAATAATAATAATAATAATAATAATAATAATAATAAGCCAGATGTCCAATGATCTAATGGAAAGAAGCTAGAAAATTTTCAAAACGACGGCGCAAATCTTGTTTCCTGGATTTGAAGAAATAAGCCTGAGGATGTCTTAACAGTTGTGATTTCAGCTTTGTCTTGTGAGCAGGAATAACCAATGCTGACATATGCATATACAACCAGTTTTTGGGACAAACCATGCCCAGTGACAAATTGTCCAAAAATATCAGAGAAAAAAGCCAAATTCCCTGAAAGAAAAAAGCCAACTTCTAGGGACAGAGCTGGATGGCCCCTATTTCAGAGAAAAAAGCCAACTTTTGGAACAGATCTAGAACCACTGTCCCCATAGGGACATGACGACCCCTGATTATGGAAAGACATTGTCGAACAACGCTTTCGTGGTTTTAAGTTTTGAATATACACTTATTTCTCTACCACAAAAACGGTCTCAAAATTGTCTGAAATATTTTGGAGTAAAGACAACCTCGTCCTCAGGGCCTTTTGTCATATTGGGACGGATCGTCTCGTCTCTGTCCCAATATGAAAAAAGGCTCTGGGGGCGAGGTTGGAGTAAAGAAGCATTTTTCGTTTTTGTCAGCGCAAACTTAATTTGTTTCTCCATCTCGTTTCCGTCCTTACGCCACGGTCTGCTGCAATAGACGATTACGCTAAAGCAGAGACGTAGGAACCGGGGGGGGGGCACTGGGGGCACGTGCCCCCCCAAGATTTTGAAATAAACAAAGAAGTCCCCTTTTTGTTTTCAGGAAATGCCCCTTTAGCTTAATGGAAAAAGTGCCCTCGAAGTCCTCGTCAGAAGAAGTGCC
>REGL01000179.1:222497-240377 GCA_004194395.1 Aurelia aurita complex sp. Pacific
ATATACGCCTATGACCCGATACGAGTATAACACAAAAACATAAAGATGAGTTACAGTCCAGAGTCCAAAAATACACGATTGAAGTGTTCAAGAAGCCTGACATAGTTTGCTCTTATTTTCTCTGGTGTCGCTTCTCACGCATCCTTTTGTTGTTCTCTTTCCTCTCTGATCCATTCGGCCACCTACTTCAAACGTCAACTTGCGCCATTTAAGACGATCATCTACACTTTCTGTCCATGTTTCAAGAGCATCGCCTCTTTTCAGAATATCTTTGATGGTATCCTTGAATCTAAGCAGTGGTCGACCTACTTTCCTTCTCCCTTCTGCAAGCTCACCGTACAGAAGTGTCTTAACTGGTCTTGTCTTTGGCATACGGGCAACATGACCCATCCAACGCAATCTGTTTCTGTTAAGGACAATTTCAATATCGACATACATACATACATACATACATAGGACCATAAAAATTACAGTACATGCCCACCCTAGGCAATTGACTCACTTGAAAACTAGACTTGCCTCTAGTCCATCCCTTCAGTCCGTCTTGGAGATCCCTTTATGCACGGAATTTTGGAATGGAAGATCCAGGAACTACCGAAAAGGGAACGATAAAACAGACAGAAAAGATAAACCTGGGGCAAGTCTACTTGAAAACATGCCCTTGTCATGCAAACCCTACCCTGGGTACCAGAGCCTAAACATTTTAAAAAGAAAAAAAGAAACAGAGAGAATCTTTAGGTTATGGTACCCAAGGTATGTAAGCCCAACCAGTATGACATTTTAGTTTTCAATGACCATATACCTTTGGAATCATGATTGGCGCCCTCTTTCAAAGGAGACACCGACGGCTGCGCTGCACCCTCATCTCGATGAAACAAATGAATTTTTAATCCAAGAATGAATAACTGCGTAGTCAAGCAGTGTCCTTGGAAAAGAACAGAAAACATCATTCACCGATAGCCAAATTTCTTGAGTTTGTCTTTTTAAACAATGTTACTTTGGCTTTGGAAAAACCGTTGGGCTTTTTAGCAGCATAATGCAATGTTAGCTTTTTTAGCTTGCAGTCAAATATGTTTATATTCAAACTTTGAATTCAATTGTCTGCAGTGAAAATTCTTCAGACAGTTCATAGAAGGCCTTAGTATATATATGTGCTGGGCTCTGTCATCTTGTAATGAACGCATTTTTTATATAACTGCCCAAAAAAGATTTTTTATGTCACTTTTCTGGTTTATGATTTAGAAATTTGATGACGTCACACCCTCAAATGAGTTAAAATGTAACATACGCTGAAATTTCGAAAAATGTTGAAAACTTCTGAAAAGTCCAATGGTAGAATTAAGATAACTAACTAAAGCTTGCTTCAAACCACTCAGTCAGAAGAAATAGATCACATAATTGTACACCCACCTTTTTATGGAAGCTATGCTATTGCTAAGATGTATGCTGTTAAATCTATCGAACAATCGAAGTACTTCGCAGCGCAGAGTAAGATCAAGTCGAAACGCATGCAAACAGATGTAACTTCGCAAAATTATAGCAAACATCAACATATATCTAATTAGGACATTCTTCCAGAAAGCTTTCAATTGAAAGATTCGGAATCCTCGTTCCTGCGGTATCATGTCCCAAGTCTATTTCGTCAACTGTAATAAGGCTATCTGAAAGTAACTTTGACGAAATAGCCTTGGGGCAAATCTAAGCAAAGACAGACACATTTTTCGCAGTATTTTGCAAAAATCTAAAAAAATGTTGGAAGAACTCTAAACTTATTCAACGAGGAAAAGCTCACAATAGTCGCACACAACTTGCAAGAGATATTCAGAGTAAAGCCTTTCTAATTTTTTCCTCAGACAAATATTTTCTTTTCGTGGCCTAAAACCAGAAAATGTCTCTTAAGCCTCTTAGATTATGCCTGATTCTCATTCACTAAAGCCACAAATAATGAGCTAGAGATTACGACATATTTTCTATTTTGTTTAGGGCGTGGTTTCCACTAAATCCTTTTTGAAAGTTTTTAAAAAGACCTGGCGGACTCACGAACTAGATAGGATGAGAACAATGAGAAGAACTATTAGGAATATGGTGCCGACAGCGGACTATTCAAGGTTCAAAACGCAATGAAGTCACAAGATTTATGAACATTCATTTCTAAATCATAGACAAACTGATAAATATCGTGTAACATTCAACTCATTTCTCGATGAATTAAGATTTACAACAAACCAGGCAGGCCAATAATTTGACATGAAATAGTATCAAAGTGTCCTGAAAATGTATCCATGTTTTGAAATATCATAAAAATTCGACAAAAAAGCTACTTTTAGTTTGAAAGAACCAACACAGGGTGGGTAGAAACAAGTTGAAACATTTAAAGGCCTGTGGTTTTGTAAACCAAAACAGACCTTCATCTATTCTAAAAAAGAATCTGAATCGAACGATATTTTATGTACATTTTGAATAATCTTGGAATGTGCACGATTAGAAGCTCTAACGGCATTCAATCGAGCCATTAGCATAAAAATGCATATAAACATTGCTCGATTCAGCCTCTTTCGTAAACGGCGTTTTTAAAAGTAACCCAGGGGGGCACTCAGCATATTCGCATAAGGGGGGTCAGTCCGAGAAATTTTCAGGAAACCAAAAATATCAGTTAAGCTTCATCGGGGCCAAAAAATATCAGCTCATTTTATACCTTGACATCTGTAATGTAAACGAACGTAAAAGATCCTGAAACAATGCAAATTGAGGCCAGGATTGCCTCTAAAGAACCCAGAAATATCATTTTGACTATATTTGATGCCCAAAAATATAATGGCCATAATCTCACTTAAATTTAGACCCAAAAATATCACTTTCGGCAAAATTATGACCCAAAAATATCGGACTTACCTCCCCGTATGTGCATGTGTTGAGCACCCCCCCCCCCCCCTGAGAAAAGGAATTTATCTCGAGTGGACTGAAAGGATTTCTATATATATAGCTGATTTGGGACCCCTAGTTTAACGTCCCTTGCGAGGGACGGCGAAGTGAGTTGCGAGGTCAGGCCTCCTAGATGTCACCCATAATGTAGATCTGCAGTGGAAATTTATTGATATCTTGATTAGTTTCAAAATGGCGGCATTTATCAAATTTGAGGCTATGACGTCATCAAATTTCTAAATCCTAAACCAGAAAAGCAGTAGATTTCTGCTTCCACCATACTGTATTGTAGGCCTTCACAAACTATGATTTTCTTGAAGGTTATACCATTTTCCCTCTATTGGTTTGGGATTTACGATGATTTAACTGTTCGGAAAATTTTCCATGAATTTTTTCAAAAACATTTAAATTGCCACCATTTTGAAAAAAAATCAAGGTTTCAAAAAATTTCCACGGCAGATTCACAGCAAAGTACCCTTAGTTCCTTTAAAGACGTTCAATTCAAAGAGAAATGTCACAGAATTTCACACCCACCCTTTTAAGAAAAATCTGAAAGATTCGAGCCCGATGTAGCATACGTTCCAAATCTTCATCTCGGCGTAAAAAGGTAGGTGTAAAATTCAATGACCTATTTCTTCTGATTGAATGGCTTTAAAGAAACTTGAGATACTTATCTATAATTCTACTGTTGGACTTTTCCGAAATTTGAATATTTTTCGAAATTACAGCGTATCTTACATTTCAACTCATTTGAGGATGCGACGTCATCAAATTTATAAATCATAAACCAAATGAGTGACGGACTTTTGCGTGATACCATATTGTAGGCATTCCTAAACTATGGTTTTCTTCGCACTTATTTCATGTTACGTCAAACATTTTAGAAATTACGATGGTTTTAAGTTTTTTTGAAAATTTTTCTTGAATTCTTGAAAAAGGAGAAAAACATTCTACTTCTGAAACTATTGAAGATTTCAGAAAATTCCAACGGTAGAATTATAAACAATCAGCTAAAGTTTCTTTGACGTCATTCAGCTCAAAGAAATAGGTCACTCAATTTTACACCAGCCTTTTTAAAAATTTGGAACCTATGCTGCCCTATGTTGTGAACGCAGTCGAAGTCAACCCAGTTAGCATAACAGATGTAATCAGTTTCAAAAAAGCTACTGATTGTCTGGAAAACTACAGACTTGCAAACGTTTTAACTCTTTTCTTACTAACCTGGTCCTTTTGGGTACTTGAACTCTCGTCGTGTTTTGCTATCAACAATAGCCAAGTGTTTAATTCAATGAAATGTGGTTGTAATAGTGCATTCTAATTTCGAAGATCTTTGTGGAATTTAATCATATAACTGATCATGGGAACTGATAAATTGGAAGACACAGCACTTGCAAACTTGAAACTCAAGAAGTCTTCTTTTTGATGCTGAAATAAATGGGGAAAATAATCAAATACTTTGCAATGGCTGGGAGTAAACAATGGCAAAAAATTGGTGCAGCAAACAACGCCAGTTTGAAAATGATGACGGATATTTGGCATAGAGCCCCCTCATCCCGAGTGAGGTCAGATGTGACTTTACCAGATCCCCCTCGCCCCCCTCTCTCGAGCGAGGTTAGAGGTGAATTTGCAAAATTCAGCGGTAAACGAAATGATGACAATTGGGAAAGAAAAATATCTAGATTTAATTCCATGCAATATTTTTCATTATTACCTGACTGATATTTCAAAAATGAGGCAATACAAGGATCCCGTTAATCCCATTGGTTAATCGCATATTTCCCCCGTTTTCCCGTAGCCTTGCATAATATGATATAAGGACGCATTTTTGTCACCACAGCAGCTGATTTAGGCCTGTGAGATTTACAATAAACTTGGGCGACATAACAGTAACAGAATGCGTTTGACTAAATGATATAAATCAAAACTAGAAGCTATCAGGTAATAAAACTCATACTAACCGGTTTTGTAATTGTACAGGAAAGTATAAAGCCCACGGTTTTATTGCACAGACCTCGCAAGCTTGGTCTGTACTTTTAAGACCTTTGGTTTTATATTTTCCTGTATAACACAAAACCAGTTACTGTACGCATAACCATATACCTTTCCTTGTCGGCTTTCTTTCTGCTCTTCACAATTAAGCCAATCACGAAACTGATCAGGAGAGTTGCTATTGTTACGATGGTACCAATGAAATACATCGAACTATACACCTGCAATACAAACAAACTGGTTTAAATATTTGCTCCGGGAACGAAATGTCCGAAATAGCTCAGTAGAATAAATCACAAATTCCATAATTTATGATTTATGATTATTAATGACTCAGATCAAATCAAATCAAATCAATTCAAATCAGAAAAATGCAATACTTTCTGAATGAAATCTTACCACTTTCGTTCTTCTCCAACGAAGCAATGCAAACGGAATAATACTGTATCCGAACATGACATGTTTTGCCACATACATGAATGGAATCAACACACCCTTTGCAACAGGGCTTAATTCATCAAACACGAGTCCAGTTAACTGATAAATCCTATTATTGAGCTAAAGAAAAATAGAGAAAAATTAACGTAAGAGACGATATGAGGAACACGTAAAGAATGTATTAATAAGTACTCGCAATAAAATAAAATTAAATTTTTCAGTTTCGTTTTCCTTTGGTGATCAAACATAATACAGCCTACGTTTCAAATCTTTACATCGGTGTAAAAATGTGGGTGTAAAATACTACGACCCGTTTCTTTTTATTGAATGGCTTGCAAGAAACTTTAGCTACTTATCTATGACTCTATCGTTTCATTTTTAAGAAATTTTGAATCTTTTTTTCAAATTACGGCGTATTTCATATTTCAAGTCATTTGAAGGTGTGGCGTCATCAAACGTCTAAAAAATTGTATTCTACGTGTAGACCCCCATTCCTGTCTTCTTTCGGAAGAGGGGGGAAGGGTCTAAAATTGGCAATTCCCCAAGGTTTGGCAAATGCCCAAGGTTTGAACTGAATCGAACTTGTCGGCAGTATTTCAAAACTTTTTCAGGACTTCATACTTACATGCCTCTGTACAATGATGATGATGAACTCTCGAGCAAAAGTCAAGAAGTATCCAATATAAAAGCCATGCCACATCGCCAAGAAAGCCAGAGCGGTCACGTGTGATATATTCTTATTGCCAAGGAAACGAAGACGCTTGAAGACGTATCTGGGTGAAGGAAAAATTCCTTTGAAAAGCAGAGTTCAAGGACTTTTGTTAAAAGATGACCAATTCAGCTTTTGTATTACTCCATAAAAAGTTCCCCACTTCATTTCACAACGAATTTTCTATTTCGAAGAATAACAATTATAATACATACTAAACAAACACAACATTCATATGTCATGAGATTGGTACGTTGTAAACGGATGTCTTCAGCAAGTTGCATATAGTGAGACTTTCTGTTCGGATAAATAACACTGTCTAGGCTTTTTAGAAGCTTGCTTTATAGAATGACTGATTCAATTACTAAAGTTTTACCGTGCGTAATTGTCGAACCACGAATATTTCAAAACTGAGGCTGATGTTCAATTGCAATTAAGATGTCTTTAAATATTTTGACGAAGTTAAAGCTTTTGTAACTGCTACATCAATTGAGGAAATTCTGACGAATCTTCCAGGAAATGAGATTTGGGAAAGTCTGTTTGCAAGAAGATTTTTGTAAATCTGTCAATTTTTCCTATTTACGATTGAGCCACCATGGGACCATGGAGCCACATATGCCCTGAACTCCTATGGAATAAATACCAACCGAAATCTTTTCACTCGACCGACAATACGAGGCACTGTAAAGATATCCAGATCTCTAGATATAGGACTGAATTTGCAAAGAAGGCTATCATTATGCAGCTCTCAAGTCATGGAATAATACACCTGCCGAACTTCGTGAGCTACCGACACTTGATCGCTCTAAAAACAACTTAAAACGCATCTTAAGAGCTAGACTCTCAAACACAACTCCCTGGAAGAACAGCCATGATTAAGTTTTATAGGGCTGTAGGTTTTTATCATTGCAAGTAAATAGATGTTATATATTTCAATTTGCTGAAGGGCTAATTTGTGTATAAATAAAATTAAATGAAAATGAAATGAAGCCACAGATAGTAATATCTTACATCCATACCTAGATACCCAGTTATTAGTATTGATATTGAAGCATCCAACCAAACTCTGTCGGAAAAGAAGGTAATATTTATCATATTATTCCAAACAAAAATAACGTTAAATTCAAAAAGGATCGTCATGAAAATCTTATCAGACCAAAATTTCCACTGGAAGCTGCATTATCAACGTCATATTTCTTCAAAATTAATAAAAAAAAAGCGCTTTTTCCGCTTGATTTTTCCGCTTCCGCTTTTTACGCTTGATCATTAAAGGCCTACAAACCTCTAAAGTATATCCTGTAATGTAAAATTTTGTGAGTCTGATATTCCGCAGGCCATCCCATTTTGCTTTACCGTTGGCATCGACACCGTTATAGCCCAGACCAGTGAAAATACAACAGCCTTCCTGAAAGAAAAGAAGCGTGAATGTCAGAGAAACAGAATTAAACGAAATCATTCTATTAAAACGTTAAAGTGAAATGAATCGAATTTTGTTTTGATTCCTATCGAACAAATCCTGCTCTTCTATAAATCTATACAGTATTTTACATCAACCTACTTTGGTTAATACGTACATATTTAGCTAGTACAGTTAAGGTTCACTAGTTGTTGTCAGATCAAAAATAAGAAAACTATATATGGGTTATTTTATAAAAGTATTTTAAGTAAATTTTTGTACATTTCTATATAAATTTATACATGTTTTGCGCGTGATCAATGGGAAGAAAAAGTTCTAAATTAGTTGTATCTGATCTAAAGGGCTCTTAGAAGCTGCTGATGTCTTTTGGTCTCTGATGTAAACAGGCACAGTGTTCCACAACTTTGAAGCAGTTGGAAAGTATGAAAACTTATAGATGTTTGTACGACAAAAAGGTATCCGGAGAGTTGCTTGACTTCTTGTGCAGGTGATATTTGACCGAATGAACCTTTCTAGCCCTGGGCTGCTGCACTAATTCTAAACAGATAACAGACAGTAATCTTTCAAGAGCTTTCTGATTGTACAAAATTTGAAGTTCCACTTTCATTTTCATTTCATTTTCAAAATTTTAAAGAGGGTAGCCCTTCAGCATTGCTGAATTTCAAGAAGCCCTCCGCTACACAAACTTACAAAATTAAAATGCTATGAGAAAACTAACTTGACTAACCTATTTACAATTTTCAATTCATAAGATACTAATAAAAACCCCTTTAAACTAAAATGAATATTTACAGTAAAAAGAAAGTCCAAATATGCAAACACCCATTAGAAATTCAGTCAGCCCACTTTTTGAAGCTATTGATTGAGAACGCTAATTTGCACTCAGCTGAATTGTTTTCGCCTTTCAAAGCAATCTTCACAAAATAATTCATTTCAAACATATCAGCGTGTATAGAAACGAGTACAAATAAGTGTGAGCCCCTAGCAAACTTTGCACATCTGATGCAATGAGAAAGCTGACACTATTTGAGCACACATACAGTGTATACAATTTTCCCGATCATTTACAATTTGTAAGACCACGGTTTTCACTAAGAACGCACATTTTTTCGCATATGTCTTTAGAAGCTATTCAAAAAACAGCTAAACACTTTTCTTCTTTTCTAAATACTCATTTATAATTTATGGTCGTATGAGCCATTAACTAAATATAAATTTGACATAAAGAATAATTCATACTTACGGAAAATAACCAAACGAAAATATATTTGAGGAACATAACATGGTACCAGATTACAAGATCGAAGCATTTTCTAATGAATGACGCACCCTGAAAAAAACCAGCTGAATTAAATGTAGAATTTGAATCACATTTTTAATTCAGTGAACAACAAAAATATCTCTTGACGTTTGGCTTCATTCAACTTGGAGTTTAAGACATTGTTTGAGTCAATCTGACAAGTGCTTGTTGATTTATGGCAGAGGAAAGGCAAAATAAGTGGTTGCTCCAAAAACAGCATTTCTGTTGTTCTCCAGCAATATCAAAACTAAGTAAATTTTCAAATAAAGGGTTCTAGCGTTGCATTTAAATTTTTTCTGCATTTTAAAAGATTTCATAGTCATGTTTATCTGTAAGACGACACTGTCCACCCTTTTAAAAAGTAGAGAAAATTCGAATATGATGTTAGAACCCTTGATTTCAAACGTTACTTTATTTTTTTTTTATCTTCAAAAAAAAAAAAAAAAAAAAAAAAATACCTACTATACTTTCTAATTACTATACTACAATACAACACTACAGGTACGATACCACAGGCAGCAAAAGACAATGACTACGCCCGTGGCCATTAACATAAAGACAAGCAAACAATGAAGATTAAATAAGACAACTACAAAGAGCTACGCATACAATACAATTAACTACTGATAAATGCTGGGAACTGTTTCACATTTGATGTAAGGCCAGCATATGACGATGCCGAATTGTAGGAACCCCGGACGACAGAACAAGGCTACTGGTTTTCAATGTAATCCTTTACTTTATTTTGCCATTGCTGGAGAAAATAGAAGTGCTGTTTTTGAAGGAATCACTCTATTTGCCTTTCCTCGGCCATAAATCAGCAACCACTTGTCAGATTGACTCAAACAAGGTCTCAAACTCTAAGTTAAACCCTGACCTATGCAATACAGTAAAAACCCGCGTATAAGAACCTAGTGGATTAAGAACCTACAGGCTGAAATTTTGCAATTAAACCCCAAATATATAAGAACCCATTCAGCCTGGAATTTGAAATAGGTTCTTATTTTTAGAGAGCATGGGGTCTTATTCACAACAGAAGTTTGTGGAAGAATAAAAAAATGCTTATATTACCTGATGAGAAGCTTTTGAAAGATTTTATCTGGATTTTATAAATATTTCGGATTCTTCCACAAATTTCTGTAGGGGAACATCTCATAAATTCAACTGATGTGAACTGACAGTAAATAATAGGTCTGAAGTTTGAATATGAAGAAAAGAAATTCCTGAAGGCCATGAATAAAATAAGAACCAATTTAAAAACCTGAACAGCCTCATTTCCCACTAAATACCCAAAACATAAGAACCTAGTTAGGCTGACTTGCAAAATTGTAGGTTCTTATACGCGGGTTTTACTGTAGTGCAAAAACAGATACAACAGCGAAAATTGAAGCTACCGATTCTCCCCATCAGCCGCACAAACTAGGCATAATCTTTTGGGACATCGCTGTTTATCAACGATTAATTTAACATAGAATAGGTCGTTTAACTCTAGTTTTTAATGTTTTGGTACAAACAGTATTAATCTAGTACTTACCAAGAACTTGTTGGACATGACATATTGCGTGGGATACAATGGATCCAGAGTTATGAACATAACTAGAAAGACGACACCAAGGAGAAATCGCATGAATCCAGCCAAAAATCTATAAATGGATGAGACAAAATTTTGAAATGGAACTCATGATTAGAATGAACATAAACATAACAGATTTTTTTAGATCACAAATAAAAACAACAAACTACAATGAAATATAAATATTATGTGGCTGCCATAGCTGGAAAGGACATGATGTCATCGAGTTCCATTTACGGCAGAACAGATAGCTCCTACATTCACCAAAAAGGTATTAACGTTTGGATGATGGGCACGTAATGAATTTCATGACTTCGCTTAATGTTTGCATTATCTTTTTATTACTTTTACAATTCAAAACCTTCACTTGTTCTAGGTATAATTTTATAAAGTCCTTGTGTTTATAAAAAAGCAATATCCTTCTCCTTGTCATTTCAAGTTCAGTCTTGAGAAAATTTACTCAATTACGATTTGATCTATGGAGGCTGTTTTCAAACCAATGATTTTCAAAAGATCGAATCTAACTCGCGAAGCAGCCCACTGAAGTGTCAACAAAAATGATAAAATATTGTTTTTCGAAAATCGGCCTTGTGTAGATTTATCATGACCTGGAGAAGTGGATGTTTTCTCTGGTGCACCCAGTAGACATCGAGATCTCAGTGAAACCAACACGGAAAAGAGAATCCTTGTACAAAATAGAACGGATAATTTGAATTACCTTGAACCGCCTTTAGCTTCTGCATTTTCGTCTATGAGGGTTCCTTCAATGAATGCAACGTATCGTCGCATAGAAAACTAAAATCACATAATCAAAGAAATTAGTAAACAAGACGTGAAATTAAAAATTCACACTAAATTAATAAAACGACTCACTGTATATTTTTAATGGGTTTTGAGAGAAAGCCTCCCTTCATAAATGCTTTAAAGTTAGAATTGCCCCTGCTAGCTCTGTATTTTAAGGAGAGGAGCAATTAAGGGGGTAGCCAGACCTGAAAAGAGTGAGACAGACAACGTAGTGCGGATCTAAGTTCTGAAAGGTATACCCAGCCCCATTTACACCGTTTTTATTTACAAACAAACTGCCACCTTCAGGAAATTTGGGTACACCCCAGTCTACCCCAGTCTGCCCCCTTGCGACACCCTTAGCAGAAATAGATCCTACGTCCACAGTTTTACAAAAAGTTATATTTTGATTTGATAATCTAAAAATTGAGGATGACAGAAATTGAGATCTATTTAATCTACGTGACCAGATTAATGGGAGTGAGAGAATATCAAATGATCGCTAATATTCTATTCTGAGGAATTTTCATTATGTCAAGAATATCTGTTCACTGAATATTTACCTGGGGTCCAGCCATTTGCGCTCCAAAGTAGAAGGAGAATCCAGTTATCTGCAAGCCAGAAAATAGTCATACGGTTACAAGAAAATTTATCCCTGGCATTACCGGGAAAGATAACCCTGCAACACATGGCGTTGATGTTGTCTCAGAACTGTTCTTTGAACTGCAGTTGCTCCAAAACTTTGTGAATTATTTCCTATATTTGTACTTAATGAGAAATCTCTTCCACAAAAATATCTTGTTTCGACTGTTCTTGAAATGTGTTGTCAAAGTATCTTGCGTCTGCACTGAAAACCTTAGATATTTTAGAGATTGAAAATCACGGTACAACCACAAATTTTGTATATATATCATTACTTGTTACATTTTTGTTTGTTCTTTAGAGACTAGAGGAATAGAAAACTAAAATGCTCTTCACTTCACCTACCTCCATTAGCGTTGGAATTCGATCCAACGCCGTGAGTTTCTGATCAGCTGACAGTTCTTCCTGTAAATCAATTGATGATATGATGAATCATATTGCTGAGAGGTGCATAGTTCAAATGATTTTACTTTCCATCCGTTGCTCATGTACAACCGGGGAATAAAACAACTCGCACCTTCTCAAAAATCATCCAAATTCGATTAAATCACCGATCATGAAAACCTCTTAATTTTCTCTTTTGTGCCAAGGACCAAATTGAATTTTGACATGTTACAATTTTACCATTGTGTTTTTACAAGCTACATGCGTTAAAGCATACTCTGAACAACTTTTGTAAATTATTGTTGCTTAAATTATAGATTGTTCACAACATAACTTTTTTTCATCTCCCTCCCGAAAGAATAGTATAATGACCCCTATCAAATCATTTTGGCCTTTGGCACAAATACACAAAAAACTAAATTTAAAAATCGGTAGTTAACATGTTTCAACTCTGCTTGGGAAAAATTTTTAGATAATAATAATGGCCAACCTTCTAGCTATTCTACAAAAGAGAATGGATCAACATTTTTGTATGGAAGATTCAATTAAGTGGCATTAGAGCTTCTATCACTATTGTGCACATTCAAATATTCAACAAAATGTATATAAAGATATTACTCGATTAAGACCATTTTTTAGAATGGCTAAAAGGTTCATTGCCTACCTTCGGGCGTTTGCCATCATAACAGTCCCAAACCAAACCTACAAAAGACAGCAATTTCTTTAACCGGTGTTCGAAGAATCCACTTTTGACTAGCTACATTAAATCATACACTAGACTGCTTTTTGAAGATCGATTTCAAAGGCCTAAATAATACTGAGCAATTTTTGAAGGTCCTTGCTACATAATACTTGGCAATTTTTCAAGGTCTTTTTGGCTGGCTGGTTCTCAAGTTGCAAGAAATTTCTTGAAAGAGTTGGTCTTAAAACAACCTTTCGATCGAGAAAACGGTGATAAAATTTCTTAAGACTAAGTGCCTAATATGCAGAGATAGCTTCTCCATTTAAACAGGAAACTTGCATAGCTCAGCCAGGGTAACATTCCTTGGAAGTATAGGATTCCTGTTTCACCAGAAAAATGCAAAGAAAACTAGGCCCTAAACTTGACACAATTATGAGAATACAGTTTGGACCTGGACCCAAAAAATAAGAATCCTTACCAATAAGACGCAAGCACAGAATACATTGCGGTGTTGTCCATTTGATGTCATATGAGTCTGATGCAGTAAAGATATATCCAACAATTAGATATGTCTGTGAAATAATGAAAATTAATTGCAAAATTTCATTTTGAAATTTAGTAGCATATAACTATATAACTACCTGTACAAAAATACAAGGCTAAAACCTGGCCTCCTTCAATAAGATTCCAAGTTACAACCAGTCTAACACAAGGTTTCCACAAGGCTAATTAGCATTTTTCGAGCCATTTACAAGGTTACGGCAAGGCTTTTCTAGGCTAGAACAAGGTTACAAGGCCATAGCTACAAAGCTTGTACATGGCTATTACCTGGCCTTGTACTTTCGTACATGTAGATGATTTACGTGCTGTTGAAATTAAAATTCTTTTTCGAAACTGACTTTTGAATTCAATTTCAATTTCAATGCCAAATAAATCATTGGCCAGAGAATGGAATGTGGAATTCTTGATTCCCATACGAACCCTTTACAGGCATTATTCTAATTTTTTGGTCTTAAAAATGAGTGATTTTACCAAGCAAAATTTTCTTATCAAAGTTAACCTTTGACTGATAGATTAAAATTTCAGTTTTGAATATCAGTGATATCAATTTTTTATTCAACAGCCCGTCAAATGTGTAAACTTTGTTGACTCACTCGGTGTATGTAAAGTTTATAGCCAGAAGAAGATCAAGTTACAATAAAACAACAAACAAACAATTACAGTACAAAGCAGAAAGGCTGAAACTTACCATATTAAATGTGAAGAGAATGAGAACTGATAATTTTGTGCCACCAATCAGAGTCAATATGACATACGTAACAAGCACTGATATGATAGGATAGACAAAGTTTTGCCCTGTGAAAAGATACAATTGAACTGGCTGTTAATATAGTTAAGTGAATACAGCTCCAAGCAAGATTGAAAGATCTGTTTTGCTAGCAATCTATGTGAAAACAATAGCCTACTGTTTGATGAAAATGAATTTGTGCAAACAGACCTTTTAGCTATTCTACACAAGAGTTGGGATCAAGGTTTTACGTCAATCTGTTTCTCTGAATTTTCTCTGCCCTGTAGCAGTAATGTCCCATTTTAAGTCTAATTTGAAGTACTTGCATCTTGTTTACTATGTCAGTTGCCTTAGACAGCAAATTCTTTTATCATCTAGCTTGACAACTGGGTTTAAGCAGACTTGTAACATTTTCAAATTTCAAAACAAAATGGATAGTTTCAAATTGAACAAATGATAAAGAGGTTACAAAAAGGGCACCATTTTGATATCTTTCACAATTTAATCATTTCTATCATGGAGCAAAATACATTTTAGCAATGGCTATTGATATGAATATTGATATGGTTATGAAATATTTTGGAAAGACATTGGTTAAGTGACAAGGGCCTTAGCCAATGTGAAAAGAATGGTTTAAAACTGTGCTGTATCCAAGTTCTAGCAGATACTGTCTAGCCATCAAATCCTAAAAGGGCTAAGAGTAAATGATGGCCATCAACTCTCCCTTTTGACTAAAAGGCTTCAAAGAAACTTTAGCTATGGTACCATGCTACAATCTTTCTGTTGGATTTTTTGAATCTTTGATACTATTATACATTTACAGTACATACATATTACATCTTACATACATTGTTTGATGAAGTGATATCAACAAATTTCTAAACCAGAAAGTAGATGAGTGAAAGGCTTATGCTTGAAACCATACTGTAAACATTCATAAATAAACCATGGTTTTGTTAAATTTGCTAAGGTTCAAGTTCCCTCAAAATTGAGCAATCAGGAAGTTTGTCATTCTTCCAAAACATCTCTGCAAGTGTAGAGCAAACTCCCTTTAAGTCTGAACATATACTGAAAATTTCAGAAAAGTCCTATGGTAGAATTATAATAAAGTAGCTTAAGTTACTTTCAAGTCACACAGTTTCAAGAAAGAAGTAATAAGCCACCTATATATATTTCAAGACTTTTGGAGATTTGATGCTGATGGTAACTTTCATACTTACCAAAACCAAAATACAAGATGAGGAGCCCACAAATTGAGAAGTATGCACTCTGAAATATATAACATAATCAAATATCAGAGGCAAGTAGATACAATAGTTTCCCAAGAAGACTATAAATAGACTTCATTGAAATGGGAAATTAATAAAGAAGGGGACATCATATGAGGTTTTTCACCAATAAGAACTGCAAAATGGTTTTAGGCACTGAACAGTTTTTAGAACTAGAAGTAGTTTATCTCTGTGTACGAAATCTTTGTAAACTCTTATGGCCACGTGGGTAGACATAGTTATTGCTCCCCATCGTCTTGTCTTAGTAGCAGAGTAGAGTAGCTTATAAGTATGGTAATTAAAGTAAATATGTATTGTAGATTGGTAGCAGAATTTATAAAAAATAAAAATAAAATAATAAGCTCTCGTGTCAGATGGCCCTTTCTACTGACTTAAATAGCTGACCAAATAGGAAAACTAGTCTGTCTGTCTCTCTTCCTTTGCATTACCAAGGTTTGTCATTTCCTCGGGGTACATCTGGTTCATAGTTTTTTATCTTAATATTTTAGTTTCTTTGCTTTTATGGGGGGGGGGGGCTCTCTCTCAATTAGTTTACCTACTTAGAGAGCTCCTCATTAATCAATCTATACCATATACAATCATGTAATATCCTTTCCTTTTGCTTAGCTTGTAGCTTTGTATTTGATGTAATCAATTTAGTATAGTATTTATTTGTAATTTAATTGTGTAGAATTGTATGTAGTATAGATTGATCATCAATGAAACTGAACTGTTGTATTCCAATCCATGCTCCAACCACAGCCAGAAAACCTGAACATAATGGCCAATCAACACAAGACTGTCTCTGCTTGAAAAGAAGCACTGTGATCTTGAAAACAATGACATGACAGTCATTTTTAGGCTGATATTTACTAAGACTGAGATGATGGAAGGGACATGGGCGGGGGCAAAAATTAGAGGCCTTATAAAGTCCTCGGGATGAGCAGCCAGTACAGTTGCCCATAGGGATGGTCTGGTTGGCTTTGGTGATGGACTCCTTGTGGGTCCTTCAACCAGATATGATATGCTAAGAAATATGTCTCACCTTGAAATATGGAGACCCTCTGGAGATGATGGCATGATACACAAGAGACAATGGATACCCTGCAAAAGAAATTGAAGGGCAGTTAATTGGGAAGTGTCTTTCTCTCATAAAATTGTGGGAGACCGTTATGTCCTTTTCAAACACTTTATAGCCTAAAGGCACAATGAGAAATGAACTCTTTTCTCCAACTTCTTGAAAAAGAGGGCCCTTAAACCTTAAATCGAATAAATCAAGCCAACACAAGGAAACACCTTTTATGAAAAAATTTTAATCCTCTTTGCAATTATAATGTTTCTCAAAAAATGTAAGTTTAGAAACAAAAGTTTTATTAGTTACATGCTATTTCAGGGGTGGCACCAGAAATCTTCCGACGGAGGGGCTAGAGCTTCCGACAGGGGGGCTAAAATGGCTAAAAAATGCAAATTTTCGTATGTCATTTTGCCAAATTTCCTTTAACAAGAACAAAAATGTCTTCCAACAGGGGGACTAGATGCTTCCGATGGGGGGGGCTGTACCCCCCTAGCCCTACTCTGGCGCCACTCCTGTGCTATTTAAAACATCAGAGATCTATTGGTTTTCAGTTGCAAGAAAGAAACTCAACTGGCCAAAAACTTTGCAATTTGCTTGGGCCTAATGTTTTTACGCAGCTGTTTTCCCCATCATCACTGTTTGTCTGTAGAGATATGAGAAACTGTAGTCCAGGTTTCAGTTCTGAAGTACCAACAGCCTTTACTTTCATCAATATAGAGGTCTTGGTGAGGTAAGATAGGTCTGTTCATTAACTAACATAACATGCCATATGGGAGCTCGTATGGGCCTAACAGCTACCATGTATTTGTTCCAGAGCAAAGCATACCCTCGGAGCAGTTCTTTCATCTTACCTATCAAAAGAGATATAAGGAACCTTAGTCCAGGTTCTGAAGTACCAACAGCCTTTGCTAGTCCATCTACTTTGATAAAATCGAAGCCACCTTTACCGCCTTGACTTGAACCCTCCATTTTGAAATCAGGCCACTGTTGAAAGACAATGGTTTTGGGTAACCAGCCATATAATGCTTCATGTTAACATCACAAGAATTTCAACTCGATAGAAATTGCGAAATCTGTTTGTTTTGTCATCATTAGAATTTTACTTCGAGTCTATTGTTAGGTTTTCAAAAAAGTACATTGACAAAAAGCAACTCTACCAGTCTGTACCAGTTGTTCCAAAAACTTTTTTGAAGACTATTAGCACCAAAATATAGGCATCAAATCGTACAAATTAATTGTTATACTAGCATGAACATTTTTAGATATTGGCATAAGCGTACAAGGAGATAAAATTTGGGGCTGTCCGATAGAGAATCCATTGCTTACGAACATTTTTTAAGACCAATTTCTGCCCGATTGTGGCCGATCTTTGCCATTTTTTCCAACGTTGAGGGTTGTAGCCCCCCCCCC
>REGL01000179.1:297995-308694 GCA_004194395.1 Aurelia aurita complex sp. Pacific
TGAAGATTTATGACTTAATCTTTAGCAGAAGGCCTGAATTAGATTCTAGGATTTTTGCAAGTTTTTCCGTTTTCAGTTTCTAGAGCTAGAAGCGAAGTTCTTACAATGCCGTTTTTTGAAAACATTGAAAACGATCAAAAAGTGTCGATCAAATTTTGAAAGATTCAACATTAATAAACAAAGAGAAAACTTTATCAGGGGGATTTGGGGGTTTAGTAGGAACTCTCGTACAGCAGATTACAATTGGTGGATTTCTAAATCGCAAATCACCACGAACAAGTTCTCTCTTTGTCCATTCATGTAGATTCTTTAGAAAACTTGATCAATGTTTTTTGATCGTTTTCAATCTTTTCGAAAACTAAAATTTTAGGAAACTCGCTTCTAGCTCTAAAAACTTAAAGTGAAAAAAATTGCAAAAAATCCCAGTATCTAATTCAGGCTTTCTGTTAACGATTAAGTCATAAATGATCGAAATCCGTCCAGTGTACGATTTATTGTGGCTTGCCAAACGTGCATAGTTTATTTTGGCGCACCCGGTATATTCCAAATAAAATTTACAACACACATTACGAACTACATTACTAACAAAATTACTCTACAATACCACTAGGACGATCAACCCCAGGGAGCAAAAGGCTGTGTCTACCCTGAGGCCATTAAATAGAGATAATAAAGGAAAAGAAACTACTTTCACTACTTTAACTACGCGACAAAATCGGGTGGCTGATGAAGGTTCATCTTGAACAAACAGGGACAAGTTTTTTTTTAAGAAAGTAACACCTATACAGGGTGTTTCATGGACACAAGTCTCTCTCGCAGAAAAAACGAGAAGGGGAAAAGCGAGAGGGACTTGTAATACTTGGCAAGCTGAGTTGCTAGCTGGCCAGGATCGTTGGACAGAAAGCCAATATCCAATCATTTGCTTGGAAATAACAACGATGCAAAAGACTGTAAGGGGAGTCACCTCTGATAGTCTGATCATACGGTGTGATACAAGAGCGTGGCTCTGGGATGGTCTTTGGCAATGGAAAATGTAAGGCTCCATAGCTCATGAATATTAATGAGCTTGCCAAGTATCAAAAGTCTCTCTCGCTTTTTTCCTCTTCTCGTTTTTTCTGCGAAAGAGACTTGTAGCAAGTCAGGTATTTCAGAAAAAACGCAACCCAACTGAACTTGAAAATCTTCGAAAAATGATAAGATTTGAGCAAATATGATGTATACCATTTCGAAGTACAATCTTTCTTTTTGTGATATGCAGCTTGGATTCATTAATGGAATTATTGATTATTTAATTGATAATTTAGTACGTATAAGGCCGATTTCAAATGCACCATGCAACATCAACGCCTGTTTACCGTCGAATAGTACAAAATAGATTTTGGTGAAATATTCCAGGCCTGGAAGCAGTTGATTTGATGCCGTAAGATAGGAAAAGGACAATTTTATTCCCATAAGATGCATCTATTAAAGGGGCTCCGTCGTCAAACAGTAAACAAATCCTTAAACTCGCACGTGTCGCTGATTATCCATTGTTCATCCATTGTTCTCTGCAGTTTGTTTGGTGGCTTCACCCAAGCCACCAAAAAGTGACCGTTAAGAATCCACTTATATCCGAGCAATCGTAGAAGATATGAATGTTTGGTTTGTTCCTTAGTGAAGTACAAGGATTAATGCCCAACAGCAACTTTCATTTTGAAAAAAATACGAAGATCCTGTGTGATATCACCTTTCAAAAAACTGCAAAAATCATCGTTTTGTTTACATTTTGACGACGGAGCCCCTTTAAGAACGACAAAACATGCTCTCACAAAGAGATAGATTTTCGTCAAAGTAAATGTCCTATCACTGTCCGGAATCTGAAATAGGCCATACTTATGAAAACGTCAATAAAATAAAGTGATTAATAATTCAATCAATACCCCTTACTAGGGTGGGGTATCATTGGAAAGAAAATAGAGTGTGCTTTCAGATGGTATGTGTCAAATTGACTCAGATCTTATTATTTCCTCAAGAATCTCGAATAAAGTTGGGCTGCGTATTTTTCATGACACAGATGCAGATACAAGGCTTTAGACTTCAGATTTACTGAATTTAGTCAGACACCAATAAAGTCTTGTAGGAAGTCCTCAACAGCTTACTGGAAGAATTTTAGGGTGTCAAGCGCAAAGCGCGTCATAGTACACTCTTTTTTTTATAAGAAACCACTTATGAGAAACGGTAGGCTCAATTTTTCGAAAGTTAAGAAACAACCCTACCTGAATTGAAAAAAGCTTAGAAACTTCTGCAATTTTCAGTTTTAATTTTCTTATCGCACTCAAAAATATTTTGACATTGTGCAGTTAAAGCAACTGTTTGGACATTATTTTGAGTGCAGAGACGTAGGAACCGGGGGGGCACTGGGGGCACGTGCCCCCCCAAGATTTTGAAATAAACAAAGAAGTGCCCTTTTTGTTTTCAGGAAATGCCCCTTTAGCTTAATGGAAAAAGTGCCCTCGAAGTGTCGTGCCCCTCCAAGTTTGAGATGCTTCCTACGTCCCTGTTTGAGTGCGAATTATGTTATTTACTTGTTTTGAGATCTTATTAAGTAATTTGGGAGCCCTTTAGACAAAACAAAATACACTTCTGGCATGAAAAATAGAAGAAACACATAAGGAACTTTTGGTAGCAAAATAGCCCAACAATCTAAGAAACTGCCTACCAGCACCGGACCGGTTTCTTATAAAAAAAATGAGTGTACACCAATAAAGTCTTGTAGGAAGTCCTCAACAGCTTAATGCAAGAATCTTAAGGTGTCAAGCGCAAAGCGCGTCATAGTATCTTTATGCCCGTCTTTGATGCATTTTTTACGAAGTTCTGGAATTTTGAATAACTTCAAATGCTTTGATGTACCTGCCTGCCAAGACAGCATTAAAACCTGCAAAGAGAACTGATAATCCAAAGCTTCTTGGGAGCAAAGTGCCCAATACAAACAAATAAGTACACCTGTCCACCTGTTAAAATAATGGGGCAGCGATAATTTATTAATAACCGAAAATGTTTCTCGTCGTGCTTTGTTGTAAATTGTCATGCTGTGCTTGCAGGTTAAAGGCAATCTGTCTCATTCATGATTGGCTGAAGATTGTATAAGCATGTAAGGGGATTCAAGATTTGTATGGCATGGAAGGTTTAACAGAAAAGAATCGGAAAGAAATCTTTTTGAATTGAACGTATTTTTCATCGTGCTAAAAATTCAAAGGGTCTGGGATCTAGCTCCTTTCCTTTGTTCCAGTTTTGTTCTCTAAACCAATCACCTGCATGACAAAGCTCCTTTAATAACTATGAGCTCATTATTGAAAGCGTTTTTAAAGTTTTCTCCAGCTAAGTATTTATTCCAACTAAAGATCTTTTTTTGATTGTAGCCAAAAACTTGGTACTAACAAGGCGATCTCCTTGCAACCGCAGTCTTTCATAAGTCAAGTTTACCATCTGCATTGCATCAAGAGAATTCTCATTTGCATTCGGAAAATTTGTTGGAATTCCGTCCGTAACAATTTTTCCTTGTCAATATACAGTATTTAAGTCATATACCGTAGCATCGAGGCAATTTTGCTTGCTACGTAAAATTTTGGACTCCATCAAAGTTTGATTGAAAGTTAAAAAAAGGAAAAACAGGAGAGAGTGCCTATCATGAGATCGAGAATGCCTATCGTATCGTGCTCCCAATGGTATCGTCTCTGTAACTATGTTTTTGTTAAAGTGTACATTTTTAGATTGTGTAAAAAAAGATCAAGAGTTTGTGAAAGCATCTGCCAATACAAAATAAATAAACGAGGGCCGATTTTCTGCAGAGGTTTCACGCAACTACGAGAGGTTGGACTACTGATAAATTTCTAATGCTGTACTAGAGCACAACTCTTTTGGAGCTTTTTGCTAGTTTTTAGTAGTTTTCCAAGTTGGCTAAACTTTGAACACTTTTGATAAATAGTAGTATGCATTTTCAACTAATGTTATACGTTTGTGCATCTGCACTTTGTTCACCACAAAGATTCCAAAAACCTCCAGATCTACGTTTGATAAGCACGAAGAAACTTTAAGAAGCGATATTCAAAGTTTGTTGAAGCAAGCATGCAACTGAACCTTAATTCTTGAGTCATGTTCATAACAATTCAATGTTTGAGCCACATAGAACTTTTTTTCTTGCCAAATGTTGTTTTGAACGTCGAGTGATGCTTGTACAGCGTGGACATTGATAACACGTTTTTTTTATAAGAAACTTGGATCAGCACTTAGTACTAAAAGTTTCTTAATTTCGCATGAAAATTTCGGTGTTTTAGTAGTAAAAGTTTCTTAATCAGTTTCTTATTTTTGGGCCTAAAATTGCGGTATTGTTCGAAGTTGAGCCTTCTTCTCGAGAAAGGGCTTCCATTTTGCATTGACATTGTCATCAAGAAGAAGCCATGCACATCAAGGCAAAAATTTACCAATTTTGCAGTTAAAAGTCAAGAAAAGACGAATGTACCTTTGTTAGAAAGACATAGAATAAGAGAGACACAAAGGAATAAAGTTTTAGAGTTTCTTAACTGTTCTTGAGCGTAGTACTAGAGTTTCTTAATTTTTTGGTCATCGTAGTACTAGTTTCTTATAAACCAGTTTCTTATAAAAAAAAACGTGTACGAGAATCAAATCAATAAACGCTTAGTTCTACTGGCAGTAAAATGTAGAAATTTTATTTCAAGATTAAGAAACTTTTGGTCATGAGCTGATCCAAGTTTCTTATTTCATGTTTTTTCATATTTCATGCATTTATAAGAGGGTAGCCCTTCAGCAGGGCTGCGGCTGATTGGGGATCCTCAAAGTCAAAGCATATACAGATCAAAGTATTACAATATTCAAGATACGAGAAGACAAATACGAATCGAGGTTTCTGTCATATGATGGACAAAGATTTAACAGCGAATTGCTCAAAGATACAGGCAACATGCGTAAATTTGCTGTTGTGAAAAAGATTTCTACATGAGGTTCCTTGCTCCTGTTATCAGTGCAATGTATGGAGCCTTGTCAGCAGTGCGATGTATGGAGCCAATGTAATGACGTCATGTGGAGCAATGCGTCACAGCCAATCTCGTTGTGTATATGGCATACTCCAGAAGCAAAACTTCTCCGAGAGGGGGTCGGATCTCCACAGACAGAAGGGTGCCAACAGCATGACACTCCTTGTTTCTTTTGGCACTGAAAGGAGAAGGGGGCGTTTTCCACACCCAAGTCTCTTGCATGCCCCTCAAAGAGCACTTTTGTTGCATAGGCACCATCCCCATCTACTTTGATCCTTTGACATGCCTCCAAGATCCCTAAATTGTCCCTTGGGGATACCTTGGAGGACACTCCTGATTTCTTTGTCTCTGGCACGCCTTCAAAAGCCTCATATCCTAAAATAGCCCCGAGAGCACCATCCCTGTCGCCTCTGGTCCAATACACCACCCCTAAAAGCCCCATCACATAAAAGCATATGGGAAGAAAAACCGGGGGCCCTGCTTGATAAAAGACTATTGCTTGCGAAAAAATTTGCCCGACTTACAGTTGATTTTTGGCTGAAAAAAGTTGATATTGTAGATTTTCCCAATATTGGATTGCCGCCGCCCCTCACAGCCCCCTGGCTCATGCGTTTACTGCCCCAGTCACAGTGGCCCCGGTACCCGGAAAGAATCCCCGTGGTGATTCCTATGAGGCTTCCATTGAGCAACAACAACGGCAACTCAAGAACCATGACATTGATTCTTAATGATGTTTTCCGCTTCATTGAAGCATTTCTTACGAAGCATTATAAATTGAATGTCGCGGGAAAGAAAACCCAGATGGCTTTCAAGTTTAGAAAGAACAAGTATCTACGAAACAGGTAAATATCTACTTCTAGTTTATTTTCTAAATACTAGTGCTCAACCATTTGAGATCAAGTGAGAGGATCTTTGCATTCACGAATATTCGCAGTGGAATTTGCTTAGGCCTATTCATCTCCTTATCATATGATTTCATTGACCATAAACAAGTAGATCGTCGTAATGAGCTTTTGTTTATTCATAGATCACGTTGATGTTAATGACTGCAAAATATTATTTGCAGAACTTATATTATTAAGAGCATTATCCACAAAATTTGCTTAAAATGATCGGAGAAATTTGAGGAAAGTTTGCTCAACAAACACTTGCAGAGACAGGCAGATGCTTGCATCGCTGCATGCAATTAGCATAATATTTAATATTTTATTGATTCTGCTTGGCACCAGGTTGTTTTAGCATCTTATTCTGCGAAATTGTCAAGAATTTTTATATTTTGCTACCTGGTTTGGAGGGAGAAATCTCAGAAACGAAAAATATCTCATAAAATATTTTTGTTTCGAGCACTTTCATCTACGCTTATTGTTTATTAGAAACCAAGAAGTTCGGCCAGTACTGGAAGTTTCTTAAAATTATCCGATTTTTAGTATTCGGAGTTTCTAATGAGTTTCTTAAAAGTTCCATAACAACCTTCATGTTCACGGCCTGTGCCCCCCCCCTGGACGTTTCAAAACAGAATCTCTGAAGTCTTTCCAATGTTTAGACTTCACTCAAGTACCTTCCGAGTAGTATGAAACAGGAAACGAGTGAAAATAAAGTAAAAGATGTTAAGGATTCTCTTTGCCAAAATAATTAGTTTCTTAAGTTATATTTTCCCAGTACTGGAGTTTCTTAATTTTTGGCGATCTGAGAGTTGAGTTTCTTATGGGCAGTTTCTTATGAAAAGAATACGTGTATGATGACGCAAGCATTAATATTGGATACATTCGTACATATTCGTACCTTTAATTAATTCCTACAAGTGTGAGTCGATTGGAATTCGATTACAGAAAGCTGCAGGTGGATCTTCAGAGCATCCAGACCATACTCCCCATGATGCCTATTCTAATTCTTAATGCTTTTATTTATGACGACCACATGACAACCGGCAAGACGTTTTTTAATCAAGTGAGTTAAGTTGTTGGAACAAAGAAGGTATCAGGGATCGGATGGTGTTCTCTCGCTATCTTTCATTCTCCGAAACACTCATAAGATACTAAGCAGTTGAGAAAGTACTGAAAGCGAGGGGCATTTCACTCATTCGAAAAAGCGTACGAGATTTTTTCAAAACAAAAGAATTTTTACGGATTTTTGATGGATTTTTCTTGACAACAAAAGGATTTTGACCGAAGGTGTACGAGATTTTTTGGGAGTGAAATGCCCCTCGACTGAAAGTTTCTTAACGTTGTCAGGTTTTGGGTACTCGGAGTTTCTTAGGAGTTTCTGAAAGGCTCCATAACAATCTTCATTTTTAAGACCTGTGCCTTCGTGAACATTTCAAAGCGAAGATTTGTGAAGCTTTTTCAATATTTAGACTTTACTCAATTATCTTCTGAGTAAAATGATACAGGAAAAAAGTCAAACTAAAGTAAAAACAAGAAGAAGGATTTCCTTTATTGAAACAAATGATTTCTTAAGTTATATTTTCCCAGAGCACTGGAGTTTCTTAAATTTTTGGTGATCTAAGAGTTGAGTTTCTTATCAGTTGTTTTGTTTCTTACATGAAAAATGCACGAAACATCGGAAAAATCTATACAACTTGTGCAAAACAGTCACTAGGTAGTAGTTTAGTAGCACTATGGCCAACTGTATAAGAGAATTTTGTTACCTGTAAAATCTTTTGAGATATTTGAGCTGTTTTACAGTTTTTGCTACCCTCCTTCGACTGCCAAATTCGAAATGTCAGAAAACTGAGAAATACCGAAACTGATCTTTCGCTACCCTTATAGACTTGCTCCAAGTCTCGTTTGTTATCGTATTCGGGCCTACTCGGTTGGCAGTGAGCGTCTCGCTTCGCTCGCTCCACTTTCGCCGCTCACTTGCTGACCAGCCGAGTGGACCCGAATACGATAACGAACGAGACTTGGAGCAAGTCTACTACCCTTACGGAAAAACTAACAATTGGCAAAGGGCTGTATCTTTTCGTGGACCTAAACGTTGTGGAACCCTGGAAGCACCTTTAACTTGATGTTAAACAGGCACCTTTGCCATCTTCAAGAAAAGAAGCAAGAACAAACTGTGATAAAATTTCATCGTTTTAATTTGTAGATGTTTTGCCACGGCCCCCTAGCAGTTCTCATGGACTGACGTAAACTTGCTCCAAGTCTATTCAGTGGTCAGCATTGAAAGAAAATTATTACGCTTGCGGGGGCGTAAGCTACTAAGGTGACGCTGCGAAGGAGAAACTAGCCCGCAGGAGTAATTATATTCTTTTACTGCTGATAGTCCACTGAATAGACTTGGAGCAAGTCTAAGATTAACGGGGCTACCGTGCCTAAATAAATAAAAATCAATGAAAAAAAAATGAAATGAACTCAGTGTGCGATTTATGCAAACATTCTTGGTGCACCAAGTTTTTTCTAAGTGGTGCTTCGTCGCGGTTCATCGCATAGCCTCTGCCACAAATTTGAAAGCAAGTAACCACTGTGACCAAACGAAATTTTAAGAATGTCTTGGAAAAATCCAAACAGAAAAATGTTCAGATAACTGACCTGATCCCATTCGCCAAAAGACGTTCATCAGTGATGGTGCGCAGATTTTGAGCGCTCTGCTAACACCAGCTCGAGAAAGAAAGAGAGAGTTTGTGAATGCTTCGGGAAATTTTTACGGTATGTTTATACTTAACTAACAGCCTTATTAACGCAAGGCCTGAAAATAGAAATAAAATTTAATTGGTATAAGATTGCTATTCTCTATTCCTGTATTCTTTGTGGCTGCAAAACAGGTCTGTAAATATTACGCAAAGTTGTGGTTCATAGACAACCAAGCACACCTTGAAAGCAGGGGCGGCGCCAGCCCTGAAAAAGTAGGGTGGACAAGAGATAGAATTGATTGCCAGAAGGTATACCTAATGTTTTATATCGTTTTTACTTAGTAATGAATACTGACATGAGGAAAGTGGGGTGGACCCCGTGGCACCCGCCCTTGCTTGACTTAAGAGTATAAAACTGTCTGGTGTGACGTGCGTCTCGTGGCGATCGTATGGTCTTTCACATCGTAGAAACCTCCGTTTTCTCGCTTGGAAAATGTCATTTTCTACATGTTCATGCGCTCTCCCAGAGTGCTGTATGTCGAACGCGGAGATCAGCAAACTCTTTGCGAAATTGTGTCAGATTTCAATCCGTTCTTCAAAACTGAAGCGTCAATTTTGCATTTAGAACTGGTACCCAAATTTTTTAACACCATTTAATAGTTTTTGTCGCGAACATAAACCTGCTAGGAACCTCTGCAGCGTTTGTTCCGAAAGCTAAAAGATTAGCCCGCTAAAAGTGATGGTCGTATCACTCTGTAAAAATCTCGTATACCTTTGGCAAAAATCCTTTGTTTTCAAGAGAAATTCGTGAAAAGCCCTCAAAATCCTATCATTTAAAAAAATCTCGCATACCTTTTCAGAAAAGTGATGCACCCCTCGGCTAAAATTATCGTTCTTGGCATAAGGTGTACATATTTGAAATTTGAATTGAAATATCCGTAAACAGCGTATCGAAGTTTGCTTTTAGCTTTTAGTTGATGTTGGGCAGGATAATTCAGATCTGTTTCTTTCCAGCTGAGCAACTGTCACTGTCAACAGATTTAATCAAACACTTTCACAAAATCAGAGTACCGTAATTCCTCTATTCAGTGCTCCCTTGATTATTTGCCCCCTCAAATAAATGCCCCACATATTATTGCATTAACAAAGGCAGGGGACGTGTCAGTTTATGTAAGACTTTGTCTACGATGTTGTGAAAGTGTAATGATGTGACATTTTCGAGATTTTGATACTTTTTCGTCATTGAATATTTGGTTTCTTTTATATTTCAAAGTATTTCTACCTGGCACCGAAGGCAGCTTGAGGACGCTGAGAAGATAAGCTCTACAAATCTGTGTCCTGGTCCTTCCTCTCGATATGACCACCTCGTGATTCCTATAGCCTGGAATTGCAGAGAGGTGGCGACTCTTCTCACTCTACGTAGCAGGAGGTTCAGCAGGGCTGGGATTCGAACCGCCAACCAGGGGGTTCAGCAGGGCTGGGGCTCGGACCGCCAACCTACAGATTGGTAGTTGAACGTGCTACCACTGCTGAGCCATCCCCTCATCATCATCATCATCATCATCATCATCATCAATAATTTATTTAAAATAGGCTCAGTAAAATAAAAAGAATAGCTAAATTACAGCTAATTTAGGCCTACTTTACAAAAATTTACAAAATTTACAAATTAATTCCTAAAGCTAATCAATAAAAACATTTAGTGGATTATATACAAGATAAAAGCATGCCTTCCCTACGAGGTACGGAGTGACGCCCACCTCCCAGAGAGACGGCGGACACACCGCGCGAGCGAACCCCCACACGCATATCCTAAGAATGCCTCACGCATTGAATTCTTGTCATTGAGCCCTCGGCAAACAGGGGGGTGGAACAGGGGTCTAAATCTCCCTTCTCCCACGAAAATTTGGCAATTTCTCCCTTCTCCCAGCAAAAATGTACAGTTTCTCCCTTCTCCCACGGATTTTTAAAGCTCCCTTCGTCTCTAAATTTAGTCTTGTATTTATTCATTTTCTTTCAATAACCTCCAACTGAAGATACAGGTTTATAAGAAATTCGTTCAGAAGAATTGTGGGCTTAGCACAATTTTTGAGATGTA
>REGL01000179.1:309868-341999 GCA_004194395.1 Aurelia aurita complex sp. Pacific
AAAGGATTCTTCTTCAAAAATTTTCCTCGTGCTTTAATTCATAGGATAACTGTCACAAAACGATCAAAGTTTTCTTGTCGCTAAGGCAAGCATTATATTGGGAGATGCATTCTAAGCCAAAGTATAGGATTTTTCTTCAAAAAATTTCCTTGTGCTCTGATTCATAGGATAACTGTCACAAAACTATGAAGTTTTCCTTGTCGCTAAAGGCAAGCATGATATCGGGAGATGCATTCTAAGCCAAAGTAAAGGGCGTGGCCCCAAAATTCTCCTGGGGGCTTCGCCCCCAGACCCCCTCATTCTAAATACCCCCCACTTAATTTACCCTGGCCACGCCACTGGTTATGAAATGTTCACGAGGGCACACACAGATGGTGAACATCAATATTGTTATGGAGCCTCTAAGAAACTCGTAAGAACTCTGAGTACTCAAAATCTGATGATTTTAAGAAACTTTCAGTACTGGCCAAAATTCTTAGTTTCTTGTAAAAAATATCTGTGTAATGGTTTGCACTGCCTTATTCCGTCAGGCGCAAAGCCATCACAAGTATTTTTGATAAGAAACTATTGGGCCGGTACTAAAAGTTTCTTAAAATTATTGGATTTTGAGTACTCAGAGTTTCTTACTAGTTTCTTAGAGAGGTTCCATAGCAATCTTCACGTTCACTACCTGTGCCCTCATGAACATTTCAAAACAAGGTTTTCTCAGCCATTCCAATGTTTAGACGTGACACTACTCAAGTACCTTACAAGTAATATATGATACAGAGAGCAAGTGAAAATAAAGTAAAGATATGTCAAGCATTTCCGTTACCAAAATAAATAGTTTCTTAAATTATATTTTCCCAGTAATAAATAGTTTCTTAATTTTTCAGTGATCTGAGAGTTGAGTTTCTTATGGGCAGTTTCTTAGAAAAAATACGTGTATGGGCTTTAGCCTATTGACAAAACATTAACAATCCAGGTATGTAAAAATAGCTGGCTCCTGAAAAGGAGGGCTGCAGCTACTAGACATTTAAAGAAAATCTAAGCATTCATCATAAGCCTTTGATGAAATACCGTTCCAAAGACAACAGGCAGTGATATGTCGCGCACCATATTTGGCTAACTGACCAGCGTCAACAAGAAATACTGATATCTCAAAAGGAGGCCAGCCTCCAGACTGTTTAAATCCAAGTTTTCCCCCAATTTTTTCAAATTGATAGACATGCTAAATCAATTCTAGTTCCAATAACAAACATGAAACGGGGAAAATAATGTTAGGAAAAATTCAGTGGCTCGAAATAGCTACGATCATTTGAAAATCTCCCTTTCTCCCTTCATTATTTTTTCTCCCTTCTCCCCTTCAAAATGTTCTGAATTCTCCCTTCCCTAGTGAAATTTGGGCCATTCTCCCTCATCCCTTCGCAGTACCACCCCCCCCCGGCAAACTACCGATTTAGACAAGAGCCTGGGACGGTAGGTGCATTCTCATTTCTGAATTTTGTTAATAACCATCTAGTTTAGTGAAAGACTTCTCCAGGAATAGAATGTGATTTAGGTGAAAGAAATTGCCTTCTCTTAGCCCTCCGAGAGGACGAACTGTTTGGTAGCTCTACGGAAGGCGAACTGTTTGGAAGTTTGTAAACAAACATTTTATTTCAGCAATTAGTGATTGATAATGCAAGAAAAATAGAGTCATTCTGTAATTTGAAAGGCACATACGATTTTGGAACACATTCTAAGAAACTGTTACGAAACTTCCATCACGCCCAATCTGATAATTTTATCAACTCACAGTACTGAGCCAATTTCTTGGTGCCTTATAAAAAGTACGTCAACAAAATAGCTGCATTTAGTGCCATGGGTGGTGCAATAGGAGAACCAGGCGGCTACTGCCTCATCTAGCCTCCCCGTCGGAAGAAATCCTGGTTTGTTTACTGAGGGAATTTGGACAAATGACGTACGAAAACGGTATTTTTAAGTCCCCTGTCGGATGGAAGTTCCAACCACTAAGTCGGAAAGTTTGTGGCACCACCCCTAATTTGGTGATGTTTGTTGTCGGTTGTCTTAAGAAGAATTTCAGGGCCAGGGTCTGCCCTCTGTTATGATATGAAACGAAGTTTGCTGCAAATAAGTTCATAAAAACAAAATTCATGAAATATTTTACTTTCGTGCTTTCTTGTTTAAATGAAAATTTGTAATTCTTGTGTTAGTTTGATGGAAAACTTATTGAGTTCTGTAGCTAATCAAAATGTAAGCTTTAGATTATTAAATTTTGATTTTATTGCGATGGAATTTTCCAATCGTCCAAATTTGATCAAACTAACTTTTGAACTTAGGCCGCCCAAAAGTTGACTTTTAATTTCGCCGCAATGAAAATATAATTGTAATTTTGTTAGTTTTTCCTTTCACCTGCTCGTAAGATCCGTCACAGAAAGTTTAATAGATAAAAATGTAAATAAAATACAGATGAAATGTAAATAATATTTTTGGAATTTAACCTTTTTAATTTTAGTTCTTTTCGATACAGTAAATTAGGTTTCACATCTCATAAAAGTTAGCCTGCGTGCAGACTCTACAGTCAGTCAGTGCGGAGGAGGGAAAAGGAGAAGGAAGAGCTTCCTTCTCCTTTTCCCTCCTCCGCACTGACTGACTGTAGAGTCTGCACGCAGGCTAATAAAAGTTGATCCATATCAAAATCATATGTCTTGTTTACAATTTTAAAAGAGTCCAAATGATTAAATTTGATTCAGTATTTAAGGGAATTCAAATTCCAAGGAAAATAATTTTTAAGCTCCTGGATATCAAAACTGACTTATTAAAGTTCTCTGAAACAAATAGAATTGTTGTTTAACTGCTTCATTTTTCTATTTTTTGTCCCACCCGTCCTTGACCCTCAATTGTCACATGTTGTCAAGCTTACTGTAAATATTTTCGTTGGACAAATTCTTGGAATATCTAAATTCCATATTTGGTAACTTTCTGGAGCTAATGAAATTTTATATCTTATAGAAATCGATTTATTACATATGAACTCTTAAGTTGCAATTTTAAAAGCAAGCTTCGAATTATGAAATTAACTTATTATTACAAAATATGAACATTCCTGGATGACGAAAGAAACTTTTGAACTTCGGCCGACCAAAAATTACTCTATAATTCCTCTTTAATAAATACAGAACGTGATTCTATTAATTTCATTGCATCATTTAGTTCAAGCCACCTACTGCTGACCCTCTGTTTTCTCAAGAAGCCAATTTCATCCAAAATAAAGAGATGAAAAACAAGATTCGTGAAATATTTTGATTCAAAATTTCCAAATAAGGTTGTTTTCTGTTGAATAAAAGATAACTGATAATTCCCAAGTGTTTTATTCTGTCTCGTACCACTTCAGAAGAGCCAATGAGGACTTGGTTAAGAAATTCTTGATGTCATAGAGGTTGCTGCATATTAACCTTCAGGGTTTTTCGTTCTTAAGAACTCGTCAACAATTTCAGATAACTTTATCTTACATAAATCTGTCTGCCGGTGTCGGAGTATGTACAGATTTGGTTGTGTTCAGCGATGAGAATTAACATGGCTATTAATTTCAAAATGTTTCTCAATAGTTAACTTGAGTATAGATGAAAAAGTATACAGATTTGGTTGGGTGCAGAAGTATGAGTTTAGCTTTAATCAATGGCTAATCACTCTCAAAATGTTCCTCGATAGTTAAATTGAATATAGATATAAAAGTATACAGATTTGGTTGTGTCAAGCGACGAGAATTTAGCTTTAATCAATTGCTAATCACTCTCAAAATGTTCTTCGATAGTTAAATTGAATATAGATGAAAAAGTATACAGATTTGGTTGGGTTCAGCGATAAGAATTTAGCTTTAATAATGGCTAATCACTCTCAAAATGTTCCTCGATAGTTAAATTCAATATAGATAAAAAAGTATACAGATTTGGTTGTGTCCAGCGATGAGAATTTAGCTTTAATCAATGGCTAATCACTCTCAAAATGTTCCTCGATAGTTAACTTGAATATAGATATAAAAGTATACAGATTTGGTTGGGTCCAGCGATGAGAATTTAGCTTTAATCAATTGCTAATCACTCTCAAAATGTTCCTCGATAGTTAAATTGAATATAGATGAAAAAGTATACAGATTTGGTTGGGTTCAGCGATAAGAATTTAGCTTTAATAATGGCTAATCACTCTCAAAATGTTCCTCGATAGTTAAATTCAATATAGATAAAAAAGTATACAGATTTGGTTGTGTCAAGCGACGAGAATTTAGCTTTAATCAATGGCTAATCACTCTCAAAATGTTCCTCGATAGTTAACTTGAATATAGATGAAAAAGTATACAGATTTGGTTGGGTCCAGCGATGAGAATTTAGCTTTAATCAATGGCTAATCAATTCCAAAACGTTACTTTGTAATCAACTTGAAGATAGATACCTCTTTTGTAAATATGGGTGCTTTGTGTGTTTAAATATTAATTTTCAAAGTTCAAATATGCTGTCACTTCCAAACCAGAGCTTTGGCGTGAAGGCAATGCATTTTTGTAAGCGTAATCGTCCTTTGTGCTGGTATCGTGCTTTTATTGTTGTTGTTGCTGTTGTTGTTGATGTTGATATTGTTGTTGTTGTTGTTGTTTTTGTCATATAGCAACGCAAAAAATACTTTTGTCATAGGTCTAGGTAATGGTGAAGAAACCCAACAATTCAAACGCTCTAATCATGTTTACATCTTTTAGTTTTAGAATCCGAATCATAAAGAAAAAATTGCCATGACAGAGCAACCATCTTTGGTGAAAAGGATGCATACGATACGAAAATCATGCAAATGGCGACCGAAGGCCACCATCAACACGGTGAAGGATTGTTTCCCGATCACCGAATGGCTGCCGAAATACAATCTACGAAAACTGCAAGCTGATTTCATTGCTGGTTTCGCTGTCGGCCTAATGATCATCCCTCAGTCACTTGCCCATGCAATCATCGCTGGACTTCCACCACAGTATGGTCTTTACTCGTCATTCCCTGCAATGTTCCTCTACATGTTTTTCGGCACCTCAAAAGATGTCAGCATCGGCACTACTGTTATCACTGCACTCCTCACGAACCGATACTCGGTAACTCCCGAAACCAACCCGAAAATCGCTGCAGCTTTGACGTTTCTCGTTGGTATCATGTTGATTATCGTCGCACTTTGCCGACTGGGTTTCATCGTTCGTTTTCTCTCGTACCCTGTGATCAGTGGATTCGTTTCGGCTTCGGCAATCATTATCGCTTCGAGTCAACTTCGGTACATGTTCGGTTTGAGCAAACCGCCGAGAATGATCTTTCTGAAGCTCAAGCATTTTTTCCTGAATATCAAGTACACAAGGCCTGGTGATGTGACAATGGGAATCATTTGCCTCATCATATTATTCTTGCTGAAACATTGCTCAACAAGGAATTGGAAACTTGGGCCTGATTCTCCGAGATGGAAGAGAATCCTCGTCAAGATCTTGCGTTTGACAGGAATCGGCAGGAATGCATTTATTGCAGTGCTAGCAATCATTGTGTCGTATGTGTTCCACATTGCAAAGATAGGTGATGCGTTCAGGACGGTTGGTGTGCTGCCAGAAGGACTCCCTCCTTTCAAGGTATGCTTTTCTTTATTTTACGGACCAAAGCCTGTTTTTAGTCAGATGTTACATGAAAATTTCCGCTAATAAAGACGGTTTCCGAAGTGTTTGCAAGAGTAATTTTGCGTTGTCCTTTCCTGACATCTAAGGTGAGATAGATTCAACACTGTTCCCCTCGAAAGGAAAATTTTGTTTTATTTGATTCAGGTGCTGAGTAAGAATTGTTTCATTTAGATCCTAAATATACTAGAATTGCAATGCATTCTGCTTGGCTTCTGAGTCAAATAGATAAAATCCCTCCTTTCAAGGTATGGTTTAGTTTATTTTATGCTCCAAAGCCTGTTTTAAGTCAGATGTTAGATGAAAATGTCCGCTAATAAAGACGGTTTCCGAAGTGTACGCGAGAGTAATTTTGCATTGTCGTAACCCTTTCCTGACATCTAAGGTGAGATAGATTCAACACTCTTCCCCTCGAACGAAAGATTTTGTTTTATTTGATTCAGGAGCTGAGCAATAAATGGTTTCATTTAGATCCTAAATATACTAGAATTGCAATGCATTCTGCTTGGCTTCTGAATCAAATAAACATAATCCGCCAATCAGATCTTTAGATTTATCCTTCTTCTTTTGTTATAAACTCATGACTTCTTTAAAGGGGCTCCGTCGTCAAAATGTAAACAAAGCGATGATTTTTGCAGTTTTTTGAAAGGTGATATCACACAGGATTTTCGTATTTTTTTCAAAATGAAAGTTGCTGTTTGGGCATTAATCATTGTACTTCACTAGGGAACAAACCAAACATTTATATCTTCTACGATTGCTCGGATATAAGTGGGTTTGTAATGGTCACTTTTTGGTGGCTTGGGTGAAGCCACCAAAAAAACTGCAGAGCAACAATGGATAATCCCCGACACGTGCGAGTTTACGGATTCGTTTATTGTTTGACGACGGAGCCCCTTTAAAAAGCTACCTTTCGCGTGCACAAAGCAACAGTTTGCCCTACTGGTTTCAGGGCAACTTTTGCGGCCTTGTTTATTCAGAATTACTGTTTGAGAGAATGCCCTTTGAGTACAATTGCTAATCACTTTGAATCGTGGTGTCAATCAAACACAATCGATGCCATTGTGTTACAAAACCTATCCTTGTTATTACAGATGCCATTGAAATCTGTAGAAGTTGCTGGGAATCGAACCTTGGGCGTTGGTGACATGGTGAGTGGATATGGATCTGGCATTGGAGTGTTACCTCTCATAATCGTCATGCAAAGTGTTGCTGCATCGAAGGCCCTTGGTCGCATGAACAAATACAAAATTGATACGTTTCAAGAGATCATTGGCTTAGGATTTGGAAATTTATTTGGCTCGTTCTTTGGTGCAATTCCAATGACTGCAAGTTTCTCGAGATCAGCAATCAACAGTAGCAGTGGCTCAAAAACACCTCTTGCAGGTATCATTACCATTATTATTATTATTATTATTATTATTATTATTATTATTATTATTATTATTATTATTATTATTATTATTATTATTATTATTATTGACGAAGATTTTTAATCGAAACGTACCAGATTGTTAACGGTTGTGTTTTATTATTATTGTTATTATTATCGATTTATTTACAGTAGGCAAATATACAAATAGCTATAATCAATTTTGCCGTTTTTCTTCCAAATCTGGGTGCTATACCTATTGACAGTCAAGAGTTAGGCAGGCCACCCCCCTACCAAAATAGGACGTGTCAGATAGCCCAACCACTATTGGGTCAAAGAGAAATTGACTGTGATTTTAGAGGCTGTAGATTTAATCAAACGACGAGACCCTTGTTTTTTAACGATGCATTTTGTCTTTTCAGGTGTTTTCACTTCCATTATTGTCATAATAGCCATACAATTTGTCAGCCCCGTATTCAGATTTGCCCCAATGTCTTCTCTTGCTGCTATCGTCATTGCCGCTGTCATACCCTTGTTTGATTACCAGTTGGTAGCAAAGCTGTGGCGTTTGAACAAGCTGGACCTGGTCATTTGGGTGGCTACATTCCTTGGTTGTCTCTACGAGATTGAAATGGGGATCCTCGGTGGCGTGGTCCTGTCCCTTGCTGCCATGCTGTTCAGAGAGTTCAACCCGAGGTTGAACATTAGCAGTGATATTGAAAGCAGGAAATTGGTTATCATATTGAAAGGAGGCATCTGGTTTCCTGGAATCGAGGCAGTGGCCAGCCGTGTTGCTACAAAGTTGGAAAAGCAAGGTAAAGAGTTCGATGTTGTTGTGATAGATTGCATGAACATGTATGAAATAGATTATACAGTTGTGCATGGATTGCATGAAATCTTAGCCGATTGTAATATAAATAAAGTTCGGTTAGAGTTCATTAATATAGGAGATGGCAAAATTAAGGAGATGTTGGAAGGAGATGGTTTGCTTGGAACTGGGAAACCGGATCCGGTCGGAGCTGAAGATGAGATGCATGAAACCGCTCAAGAGACTGGACCTCTGGTCGCTAATGGAGATTCGCATGTCGTTTCTGTTGAAAGTAATGTATAAGTTGATAGATTATTACGAAGAGCAGAAGACCTAGTCTTGCATAATGTATGGTTTTAGATTGTGGTAACTGAGATATTGCGAAGTATTTAATGCTTTTATATTGGTAATCTTATTGGTAAGTATAACGGTTGAGTCCAAATAGGAGTAAATCACCTCAGGGTTGTGATCAACATCAAGTCCGTTCATAAATCAATGAATGAATGAATCAGTCAATAATTTAACCACGATCAGTCGGAATCAAGCATGGTCAGTGAATTGTCGAAATAACCAAATAATGAATTGATCGATCAAACTTAATCAGTTACCGAATTGATTAATCAATCAGACAATCAATCAATCAATCAATCAATCACGATCAATCAATGAATAAGTTAATCACGATCAATAAATTGATTGATCAATCAATCACAATCAGTCACGATCAATCGGAATCAAGCATGGTCAATGCATCGTTTAAATAACCAAATGATTAATTGATCAATCGAACGGAATCGATTAGAAGCTGCTAAAAATAATACGTACCCCTCCCCCTAGTCAGGGCTGTAGGAAGCATCTAAAATTTTGGGGCATTACACTTGCTAAAAACTTACAATAACTAATAATGTACAACAAATGTAATATTTTTTATATCTAACTACACTAAATTGCAATTTATCAGAAATAAACAAAAGAAAATGAAAGGGATATTTGATGCTCATTTTTGCACCTCATTTGTGAATGCTCTTGGGGTTGAAAAAGTTCTAAGATTGCTCCCAAGTTTGGCGCCTCGGTATGAGAAGCATTTCTGTCTCCCTGCCGATTTAATGGCAATCTGAGGTTGATTTCAGCGTTCCTAAGAGAACGAGCAGTAGAACTGTTGACTCTCGTAGACATGTCTTTCATATAAGAAGGCACGAATAAGTTTGAAGTTTTTGTGTGCACGCGGTATATAGCTGTATATAATTAGTTAACAGATTGAAAAAGGCATAGCTAGTAGTTTTATTGTGGATGGTTTAGTAACTAATACGTAGAATAGCTGATCTAATCTAAAGTATTGCTGTAGTTTTAAGAGATTAAGAGAAGTTAGCAATATTGTGGTATCTTCGTAGGATTATAACCTAAGTCCCTTGTGTCTCGGTGTTTTTTACCTGCATGTTGCTGTGAGCTGTGAGCTTGTGAAAAATAGTGGGAATCCCAGACTAATAAATGGAAAAAAAATTGTTTCTCTTAAAATCATTTTGAGATGAATCATTTGTTCGTTTTTAATTTAACCTCTCTTTTCTAGTGCTTATCTGCGCATATTTGGACAGTCAGAGCAAATTTAGAAAATTTAGAAAATCATTAGAATATGATCGCTGGATACTGTGTCTTTTCCCCCCTTATAAGTGGATTTCTAGAGCCACAATATCAAACCACATCTTCTTCTCTCATTCTTGATTTGTAACACCATTAACTTGCTAAAATTTTNACGAGCAGTAGAACTGTTGACTCTCGTAGACATGTCTTTCATATAAGAAGGCACGAATAAGTTTGAAGTTTTTGTGTGCACGCGGTATATAGCTGTATATAATTAGTTAACAGATTGAAAAAGGCATAGCTAGTAGTTTTATTGTGGATGGTTTAGTAACTAATACGTAGAATAGCTGATCTAATCTAAAGTATTGCTGTAGTTTTAAGAGATTAAGAGAAGTTAGCAATATTGTGGTATCTTCGTAGGATTATAACCTAAGTCCCTTGTGTCTCGGTGTTTTTTACCTGCATGTTGCTGTGAGCTGTGAACCCTTACAGTAAAAACCCGCATATAAGAACCTCACATTTGAAATCACCCAGTTTAGGTTCTTATGCATATGATACTATTTTTGAAAACAGGATGCAAGGTTCTAAAATAGGTTCTCATCAAAAGTATTAATTACAAATCTTCGTGAATTTAGGCCAAGTATTACAAAACAAGGTTTTCACGTACTCACTATCAGGACACAATTTTATAAAGAACAACTTTATCTACCTAGCCTTATCTGTATCAAATCCATTCATACAAGGAACTTTTTACGTATGATTGTATCTACTTTAGTATTTGGCTAAATTTCTTGAAACATTTTCTCACATATTACCAACCAGTAGTTTACATATGACTTTTTTAAAGATAAGAACCTTCCTTGAATTTCAGGATGAATAGGTTCTTCTGTAATGGGGTGAAATTAGAACATTTTAGGCCTTGGGTTCTTTTAAATGGGTGGTTCTTGTATGCAGGTTTTTACTGTACCTCACAAACCAGAAAAGTTACCCTGATAGGGCTTTGCGTTGAAATATGATAAATGTATGAATGAAAATGTCGAAAAAGAATGATCCTAATAAGTCAATTTTTGTGCAGGCGAGCAAATAACATTTGTAGTACACTAACTTTGGACGAAACGATGATTTTGCATTTTTAATGGCTTCCCCCTTTTTCAAAATGAACGCGTTAGTTTGAAGTTACATCTTTTGTACAGCACAGCAGAAGAAACCAAAGATTCATATCTTTTACGATTATTCGGATATAAGTAGAATTTTAACTGTTACTATTGGATGGCTTGGGTGAAGCCACCAAATATACTGCATAAAACAATGGACACGTCCCTAAAACATTGCTGTTTGCAGATTTGTTTACAATTTGAAGACGGAGGAGCCCCTTTAATGGAAACTGATGTACGTGGTTCACCACAGGGAAATGAGGAGCTCAGTTTATAATTCCGGTAACATCCCAATCTGAAATATTGCTGGAGATGATATAGACTTATGACGATGAGTCTCTCGTTTCCCTGTGCTCTAATTCAACTCAATTAGACGAGCGTAGCTAGAGGGTCCTTATGTAGTGAGGCTAGAGATGATAAACGTAGTGTATCAATTCTAATACCTTAGATAAACGATGTATAGTTATGCCGGGTGTCCCAAAAAAGTACTCCTGTTTGAAAAATCACCAACATTTTATTACAAGGCCGATCTTCCAATTTCTTACTTTGACAAATTTTTCCAAGACCAAATTATATTTCCAGGCATAGCTGATTATTTGATTTGCTCCTAAATTATTGAATTTAGCACTTTTTAGTGCAGCCTGGTTTTGAAGCATACTGCAAAAGCACCGATGATTTCCTGTGCATTTTTTTTTGTATATTAAGCTTCTAGTTTGGTCATCAATGTCGGAATGAAACGCAAAGTACTATTGTAGACTTTAAGGATAGTGAAAAATCTCAATATAATGGCTCTTAGAGGCAAGATTAATGATGGTGCTTAAAGAGTATAGGTCAGAATGACGTTTTTCGATGCATTATTTCATACCCTTTAAGTAATGAAAATAAACCTTTTATCATCCTTAGATATATTTGGATCATTCACAAAAGAGGTGAAACAGAACATTTTATGATAGCTTTCATGATCGAATTTTTGCGATTTTTCAAACGGGAGTGCTTTTTTGACACCCTGTATTTTGTCAAATTTTGCACTGGAGAGCAAATAGATGTATGTTTTGAGTGAGACAAAGATCGTATTGTGGTTAGTTATTTATTTGTTTTGTCGAATGCCTTTTATAACGGCTGTCTTAGGGACAGTGCAAAATTTATTTTATTACATGGCCGGTGGAGAACAAAAATTCTTGCAAAAAAAGTCTGCTTGCCCTGTATGAAATTATTGCAAAAAAACCAACTACCCCGTCACCCTTTCCTTAAAAAAAAGGTGTATCCCGTATTCATGAACAACAGATGCTGTAAAGTACCACCGATGAATTAGCCAAAGACCATAACAAACTCAATTCTTGTACTTACGAATCTTTGTCAACGAAAAAATCGAATTTGAAGATGAAGAGAAATGAATGATGAATCTTTCTTGCAAACGACTGACAAGGACATTTTGCGCCATTTTCTTGCTCATAAATCCAAGCATTTCTCGACTTGCATGATTCGCAATTTTGTCCTCAAAATGAGCCATTTTATATTTCAAATTTCATCTTGAGATTAACAAAAGTTACTGCCCCGTTCATATTGCTTTGTAAAATGTGTTGACCCAGTTCTGTACACGCTCAAAAACGTAGTTGCCCCGTTGCATTTTGCACCGGCCATGTTATAAAATAAACTTCGCACTGACCCATAATGAGAAATAAAGATTTCTCAAGAACGTAACTAGTGCACTAGGAAAAAGTTCAGACGTTTATCGAGAACTACATAGCCTAAAGTACTGGATAGATTAATATGAATTGAAGATCACTTGATAGAGGAAAGACTTAAATAATTTTGTGTTTGTGATTTTTCTCTGTTTTCTGCGAGCGATGTAAACACAGGTAGGTTCAGCTTTATGAAATTTCACTCGAGGGGTGTATCACTCTTCCGAAAAAGCGTGCGAGATTTTTGAAAACGATAGGATTTTCAGGGATTTTTTTTATGGACTTTTCTTTTCTTGAAAAGAAGGATTTTCGCCAAAGGTGCACGGGATTTTTAGAGAGTGATGCACCCCTCGATTTCACTAGCTGAGAAGTTCAGAGTGCGAGGTTGCGAGGTGGCTGAAAGGGCCTGAACATTCAATCATGCCTGGCGTTTTGTTGGGCCATTTTGTGGACGTGAAAGGGCAATCTATATACTCATTACAATCCTCTCGCTGCCTACACTGATTTTGTCTCTGAAACAAAACTGAAGAAATGAGATAACAACAGCAACAACGAATATAGTGACCGACTTATATAGTGAGTCTGCAATGGAAGAGTCCTTTTCAATGGCCTAAGTTGAATTTTTCGTGATTCTTTGAGAAGCTGCGGAAGAAATTCAACAAGGCTTGCAATAAAGAAACTCACAATGGCGGCAAAACAGCCAAAGATCCCAAACTACGCAAGGTTTGCCATGGGAGGAGCTGCTGGGTAAGAAATAGCATTGTTTGGCTTTCTGAAAATGGAGGGAAAACTCCTTCTTGCACTGCACGAGTGCAGTGCAGGAGAGAAAGGCCTTAGGCCTACCTATTAATATTGTGGGGATGGTAGATCAGCTTGGCTGACAGCCAATTGGGAGGGAACTGCTTGGCCTTTGTCCCTTGTATACGTGGAAGTGTCTCTGTTGTAGGAAAGAAATGATTATGATGATTTTGTAAAGTTGGAATGAACTTCATAAAAGTTTCAGTGAACTGCAAAATGGCCAAAGTTCAGAATGGGAGGGAAGAGCTTGCTGGCAAATTGACTGTATGTATTGAATATACCGTTCACTGCAGCATCTATCAGGCAATAGAACAATGTTTGTATGGTTCCCCCAAATGTTGGCTAAAACAAAGACATTTTTTGTTTGAAAACAATAGAAATCAGTGATGGATTTAGGGGGGGGGCAAGTGGGGGCAATTGTCCCCTTTTGAGAAGACCCTAATGATGACACTAATCAACTTGTTGTTTTGCTTAGTCTGTAAGGAAAAACACACAATACTGACATTATTTCATATAAAGACCACTTCATTTTAGCAAAATGCAATCCAAAAATTGTCACGTGCATTCGTTGTGCATCCCATTCATTACATCCTTAGCTCCCTCTTTGCAAGTTGTCCTTCCTTCAAGTTCAGGCTGGATCCGCCCTTGGTAGAAATAAACAATGCTTTTTGACTGATACAGTAGCCTCACCCCTGATATTTGGCAAAGTGTTCAGCTAATGTCCACCACTGTGCAGGCTAGTTGCCTACATTTGATTCCTGTCATGACAAATCTCTAAGAGATAAAGCAAACTGCAGCTATTTCTACACACAAATGATTTATTTATGGGAAAGGAATATAGAACTAGGCTTTGGTAAGAAAATGGCCAAAGCAATAATTACAAAATATGTAAATACTTTATTTTATTTCAGGATGATGGCAACATGTTTTGTGCAGCCATTAGATCTTGTCAAAACAAGAATGCAGATGAGTGGTATGTTTATTGCTGATGCTTCTAAAGATTGCTTTTAATTTATCTATCTTTGTGCAATGAAAATTTTCAATTGGTAAGAAAATTGTTATCAACAACAGGTGCCTGTAGGTTATAAAGCTATGTACAAAACGGACATGACGCAGCGAGGGTAGTAAATTTTATAGAACAAAAGTTGCATTACTTATTATTTATTTCTAAGAGCAAGAAATTGTCAGTTCACAAGTATTTCAAAATGGAGTCAGTGTTTATCATTTCAGAATAAGAGCCATCTTATTACTTGTTATCATATTACCATTAAAAAGACATAATTTTTATCCATCAGGAATTGCTGGGGAAGCAAAAACTCACAAGACATCATTTCATGCAGTCTACAATATTATTAGAGCAGAAGGAATATTTGGAATCTATACTGGGTACGTTGAAGAGACTTCATTCGATGCCACTGGCATTGCATATGATACAAGAATTATTCTAAGTATGTTTTGTTTCAAAAGAATGCCAACAGTTCAAGGCACCACAAAAATAGATTTGGGATGTTTTTTCAAACTTCTGAAGCATCAAATGATTCAAAATTTAAAGAAGGGCTCTTTGTGCAACTAAGCAACACACAAGGACTGAAATTTTTACTGTTCATTGAGAAATCAAGCAATACTTTATTTACTGAATACGCATGATTTGAAGCTCAGTAATTGAATACCTGAAAGGAGACAAAGAACCATACAGTATAGGCCTGCCTTGCACACTCTACCATGATCATCCAGCCTAAGGATTCTTGTCTAGAAAAATTTACAGCTTCTTGTGTGGCTGAAAAATTCTTATCATAATGCAAAGAGCGCTTGATATGCTAATGTGCGAGACCTGTATTTGTAATTTCTTCCCTTTGATCTGATATGTCAAACTTGTAAATGCAAGACCAAAAGATGTAATTCTCAGAGATCTACATGTATATCTTTATTTTTCAGGCTATCTGCAGCACTGTTAAGACAAGCATCATACACCACTACAAGATTAGGAGTCTACACTAGTTTGATGGAACATTTTAAAAGGTTGGAGCAAAATATTTGGGAAACAAACATGCATTACTCATCTCACCTAAATCCATAATTTGATTCTTGTAAAATCATTTTGTGTTGACTGATGAAAAGATCTGCCATGTATCCATTATAATACCGGGTGCGCCAAAATAAACTATGCACGTTTGGCTGGCCACAGTAAATCGTACACTGGACCGATTTTGAAGATTTATGACTCAATCATTAGCAGAAATCCTGAATTAGATACTGGGATATTTTGCAAATATTTTCGTTTCCAGTTTTTAGAGCTAGAAGCGAGTTTCTTAAAATGTTCGTTTTCGAAAACATTTAAAAAACGATCAAAAAACGTCCATCAAATTTTAAAAGATTCAACATAAATGAACAAGGAGAAAACGTTTTCAGGGGGATTTGGGGTTTTAAAACGAACTCTCCTACAGCAGATTACAATTGGTCGATTTCTAAATCACAAATTACCACGAACAAGTTCTCTCTTTGTCCATCCATGTCGATTCTTTGGAAAAATTGATCGATGTTTTTTATCGTTTTCAGTGTTTTTCGAAAACTAAAAGTTTAGGAAACTTGCTTCTAGCACTAAAAACTGAAAATGAAAAAAATTGCAAAAAATTCCATTATTTAATTCAGGCTTTCTGCTAACGATTAAGTCATAAATATTCAAACTCGGTCCAGTGTACCATTTATTGTGGCCTGCCAAACATGCATAGTTTATTTTGGCGCACCCGGTATCACATTGTTTTGAGATATGACCATAAGCTGTGTAACAATTTGTGAACAGACTACTGAAGATCTTATATTCGATACCGTCAAGTGTTTTATAGAGATTTTTATGATGCATAATACAGAGAAATATGATGCATAGACACCTTATCTATCAATAGAAGAAGACAGATTGGAGACATACTATCCTATCCAAAGGGGGTTTTCTTTTAGTTGCAAGATTTTCCATTTCAGAAGAGTTTATCAGCTTTAGTTAAAATTGGTCCAAATGTAAAAAATGCTGTGTATACTGCTCGTGGATTTAATGATTCTTTTTTTGGTCATAGCCCAGATGGAGCCCCACCTGGTTTCATGAAGAAAATTGGCTTGGGTAAGTCAACTATAAAGTACATTTGTTGTACTAATAATGTATGAGCTACAACAGTTGCAAAAACAAAGTGCTTCCAGGGAGAAAACCACCAGTTTACTGCCCCCCAAAAACTCTCACAACAAATCTAATACATTCAAAAACAATGGAATATCAGAGAGGTTTGTCAGATATGTCAAAGTTGTCCCTTCAGACCATCGGAAAAAAGCCAGCAAGATTGTGCAAATTTATATTATTTGGTATCCAAGGGCGGCATTGCGTTTCTCAGGGCAGAAAAAAGGTCCCTACTTTTGAAAATTCATAGCATCAAGTCATCAAGAGTACTGGATAGATTGGGATAAATCAATATTTGCTTGAGAGCCAAAAGATTGAAGTATTTTTGTGATTCTTCTCGCCTTACAAGCACTGGAAAAATGGTAAATTCATTTTACCAAGTGACAGACTACATGTTGGAGTTTTTAGTGGTTTTTAATGATCATCTACATAGCTAGTAATTTTTCAATGATCATCTACATAGTAGTTTTTAATGATCATCTACATAGTAATTTGAAATGATCATCTACATAGTAATTTTTTAATATAATTTGAAATGATCATCTACATAGTAATTTGAATTGATCATCCACATAGTAATTTGAAATGATCATCTACATAGTAATTTTGAAATGATCATCCGCATAGTAATTTTGAAATGACCGTCTACATAGTAATTTTGAAATGATCATCTACATAGTAATTTGAAATGATCATATACATAGTAATTTGAAATGATCATCTACATAGTAATTTGAAATGATCATCTACAAAGTAATTTTGAAATGATCGTTTACATAGTAATTTTGAAATGATCGTCCACATAGTAATTTTGAAATGATCGTCTACATAGTAATTTTAAAATGATCGTCCACATAGTAATTTTGAAATGATCATCTACATAGTAATTTGAAATGATCATCTACATAGTAATTTTAAAATGATCGTCCACATAGTAATTTGAAATGATCATCTACATAGTAATTTGAAATGATCATCTACATAGTACTTTTGAAATGATCGTCCACATAGTAATTTTGAAATGATTGTCTACATAGTAATTTGAAATGATCATCTACATAGTAATTTGAAATGATCATCTACATAGTAATTTGAAATGATCATCTACATAGTAATTTGAGATAATCATCTACATAGTGATTTGAAATGATCATCTACATAGTAATTTGAAATGATCATCTACATAGTAATTTGAAATGATCATCTACATAGTAATTTGAAATGATCATCTACATAGTAATTTGAAATGATCATCTACATAGTAATTTGAAATGATCATCTACATAGTAATTTGAGATAATCATCTACATAGTGATTTGAAATGATCATCTACATAGTAATTTGAGATAATCATCTACATAGTGATTTGAAATGATCATCTACATAGTAATTTGAAATGATCATCTACATAGTAATTTGAGATAATCATCTACATAGTAATTTGAAATGATCATCTACATAGTAATTTGAGATAATCATCTACATAGTAATTTGAAATGATCATCTACATAGTAATTTGAGATAATCATCTACATAGTGATTTGAAATAATCATCTACATAGTAATTTGAAATGATCATCTACATAGTAATTTGAAATGATCATCTACATAATAATTTGAATTGATCATCTACATAGTAATTTGAAATGGTCATCTACATAGTAATTTTCCTGTGGATCAATATCATCCTTTTGATCTCATAATAGGAATGACTGCAGGTGCTATTGGTTCATTTATTGGTACTCCTGCTGAGTTGGCTTTGATTCGTATGACATCTGATGGAAGGTATGAAGGAGACTAGGACATTATTTAAAGGGGCGCCGTCGTCAAAATGTAAACAAAACAGTGCTTTTTGCAGTTTTTTGAAAGGTGATATCACACAGGATTTTCGTATTTTTTTCAAAATGAAACTTGCTGTTTGGGCATTAATCATTGTACTTCACTAAGGAACAAACCAAACATTCATATCTTCTACGATTGCTTGGATATAAGTGGATTTTTAATGGTCACTTTTTGGTGGCTTGGGTGAAGCCACCAAACAAACTGCAGAGAACAATGGATGAACAATGCATAATCCCCGACACGTGCGAGTTTACGGATTTGTTTACTGTTTGACGACGGAGCCCCTTTAATGTAGAGAATCCTAAAGAATTCTCAGAAGCCAATACTTTTGAGATTTTTTATATCCCAGATTTTTGTTTGTTATTTCAGTAACCACCCATGATTTCGTAAAAACATAGTTTGTTGCTGTTATAGGAACAACTTTGTCATTACATGGACTGGACTGGTTTGATGTTAAGCTGCTGGGTGTCCCAAGAAAAAGTACTCCCGTTTGAAAAATCACCAACATTTGATTTCACAGCCGATCTCCAATATTTTTTTTTGTCAAGTATATCAAGGACCAAATTATTTATCAATATATAGCTGACCTTTTAACTGACTTAGAAATTAGCAAATTTAGCTCTTTTTAGGGCTACCTGGTTTTGAATCATACTGCTAAAAAGCACTGATGATTGCCAGATCAATTTCTTTGTGCATGTTAAAACTTCTAGTTTAGTCATAAATGACAGAAAGAAATGCATACTACCAATGGAGACTTCAATTGTGATGATGAAAAATCTGAAAATTTTGACTCTTAGGCAAGATTGAGTATTTTGCTTAAAAACTATAGCTCAAAATAAGGTTTTTGACGTGTAATTTTTCTACCTTGCTGTATCAGAAGCAAATATTTTATCATCTATGAATATTTTTGAGTTTTTGACAAAACAACTTAAAAAGAAAACTTTATCAAATGTTTGATAATCAATTTTTGGTGATTTTTTAAACAGGAGTACTTTTTGGGACACCCAGTAGGAATAGATAAATGAGGGGGTGTTATTCGTAGGGGCTGCTTTTTTAAGGAGGCTGGTATATAGAGGAGACACGGTAGATCCAATCACAGAATGCTGTACAACTGGCCATTTTAGAATGAAACCAAGCCACTATGTTGAGTTAATCAGATACAAAAATTGACTTTTTACCATGAATATATATAATTAAGTCTATATTTTATACTCAGGCTACCACCAGCTGAACAACGAAGATACAAGAATGTATTTGATGCCCTGATTAGGGTTGTTAGAGAAGAAGGAGTCTTGACACTCTGGAGAGTAAGATGAAGAATTTTTGTTCAAAGGCACACTGTCGCGGCATTGATTGGGTGAATAAGACAATAAAAAAGAATAGAATTAGGCAAGCTTCAATAATTTCGCTGTACACTGAAATTCACGAAGGCGATAACGATCTGACTTCCTTTATTCTCAAAACAAAGTATGATAAGCTTGCAAAGTAAGGACATAAAAGCTTGGGAATTATTTAGAGGCCAGGTCTTTGTAAGTGATTTCAATTTCACGACTTGCCAATGACAGCCACGACAGTGTGCCTTTAAGAGTGGTTATTGTGTCAAATTTTTCCATCTATGTATTGAAAATCATGAGGGTTCTCTCAAAGATTCAATATTTAAGAGTATCTGAGATCTAACTAACACGAAAGATGAAGATTTCGTTGTTAACTCATGACCCTTTTTAACATTTGATATTGCTAGAGTTTATTTCATAGCTTCTACAGAATGATTCCATGAATCAATCACTCACTCAATCACTCACTCACTCACTCACTCACTCAATCAATCAATCAATCAATCAATCAATCAATCAATCAATCAGTGAACAAGCATACAAGAGCATGCATTTAAAATGATCTTATTCAAGATACCTTAAAAATGTAAGTTTGAAGGCAGAAACACCGCAATGCGACAAAAACAACAGCAAATATGATTGAATTTATTTTATACCAATATTTCGTCCTGCCATGCAGGACTTCTTCGGGGCTGTAATGTGACAGTTACAAAATGTAAACTTCTATCACTATTGTGAACGTTCGAAAATTCTACAAAATGTAGCAAAATATTGTTCGATTCTGGTTCTTTTCAGAATAGCTAAAAGGTCTATTGAATGTGCAATGCTTTATGAATTTACAAATTGACAAATATTCATATCTTCTTTTTCAGGGTTGTCTTCCAACAGTTGCTCGTGCCATGGTGGTAAATGCTGCACAACTTGCTACTTACTCACAAGCAAAACAGGGACTTCTTTCAACTAGTAAGAACATCTACATTATGTACTATTAATAGGCCTTTTAGCCATCATCAGAGGTGGAAAAAGTGTGTGAGTAGCTTCACAGGAAGCTTGTTTGACTGGAAGAAAGAAAAGGGGAGGAAAGAGAGAAAGTGGAAGGAAAATAAAGAAAACGACGAAGTGAGGAAAGAAGAAACGAGAGGAAGAAGGAATGAAGGAAAGAGGAGAGGAGGAAGAATGAAGGATAGAAAGAAGATAGGACAACAAAGAAAACAAAGATTGAAAATATGCAGAGAACAGCAAGGAATAAAGGAAGCAAAGAGTAGTAGAAAATCAATATTTGGATCTTTTCATTTACAGTTTAGTGATACAATAGCCTTTATGAATAATTCCCAGTTCGTAGTGGCATATCAACTACACTGTACACAGTATTGCAATTCAACTGAAATCCGGGACAACAGAAAATTGATAAAACAATAGAAGGAAGAATCCTGGTTTGACTTTCCTTCGCAAGAAGGCAAATATTTTTTCCACCACTGGCTATCATATTAAAGGGTCTGCATCTAATGATGTTTGTATAAAAAAAGTAAATAAGTTACAAAATTTATTTTTTTTTTGCATGAACTTTGTAAAATTTTCAAATATGAACAATAATAATATAGTATCTAGCGCCAATCTATCGAATATTTCGTGTCAAAATGAATATCGTCTCATTCCAGACCCTTGTTTAGAATGGCTAAAAGGTCTTATTGTAGTGATGATCAACAGAGGATGAAATGCAAGCAATGGTAGAGGACGGTTAAGAAAGTTCGGAGGAAAACCGAAATATTGCTAAAAAATCACTGTTTCGTTTCTTTTAACTTAAGCGGGAATTCATGCATGGAAATGTTTGTTCGAGCTTTTTTGCACATTGTGGGAACAGCTTCTTTTTTCGACTGCTTGCCAAAGGTTGTAGGCAGAAACACCGCAACACGACAAAAAAAACAACGGCAAATGTGTGTGAAATATAATTCACACACACTTGCTGTTGTTTTTTCGTCGCGTTGCGGTGTTTCTGCCTATAAATTTATTCATTCATTTGTCACTGCAAGCATCTTCGGATCCAGGGGTGGAAAAAATATTTTAATTTCTGGGACCAAAAAAACTCTTGAAAAAATTTCTGCGAGAACCAATTGTGCCAAAAAGGTCCATTTTGTGAGAGGTCATGATATGTAATACATTAAAAAGCACAATTACTGTATGAATTGTACTTTGGCAAATTTGGTTACTGTTTTAGCTGATTACTTTCTGAATCATAAACAGTGACACAAAACTTCCTCTGTCTGGAAACAGTGGTAGAAACAGTGGCTTCCTTTGGTTGAAGAACGTCAAATTTTCCAGAGACTTGTTTGAAATGCAAAGAGAAAATTGGGAAGTTTACGTTGTGCTAGAAATTAATTTCGCCCTTTTCTCATCTTTCTTTTAGAATCTCTTTTCCTCCTTCCTTTCATTCCTCTCTCATTTCTTCTGGTGACCTGAAAAATTTTCTGGGACCATTGGTGCTGTGGTCCGCGATTTTTTCCACCCCTGTTCGGATCCGACGATCGACGCTGGTATCGTGGCCTTTCCTTTTTCGAACTATTTTGCCAAAGTTTACCGCATCTGTTTTATTTAATTTCATTGCTCTTTATTTCAGAATATTTCGAAGATAACATAATTTGTCATTTCTCTGCAAGTATGATCAGTGGTCTTGCAACAACTCTTGCATCCATGCCTCCAGACATTGCTAAAACTAGGTAAGTATTTTATTGTACATTCTTTGGTGAATTTAAAACAATGGTCTTCAAGTCCCTGCATGAACTGGCTCCGCTATGCCCGTGTGACCTCTTCAACCGAAACTCAAAGTGCTCTTCGTATGTCCTGCGCAACACAGAGACAGATTTAAGCTTGCCCAATAAAAAGTAAAGTAATGGGCAAAAGTGTTTTCTTATCGAGAAGCAAAATGTGGAATAACCTTCCTGCCCACACCAAACAGGCATCTTCCCTAAATAGCTTCAAACAATCTTTTGAGGAGTTAGTTTTTTTCTTTTCTTTTAAGCATAGAGTTTGTAACGTTGTTTTGGCTTTTAACATTATGGTACCGTCTGAAGTAAGTGCAGAATGTTTCGATTACATATCCAGACAAATTGGATTTTTGTAGCCGATATTCTGTTGTTCGCCGCTGAGCAGTCGAATCGGCTTGCTAGATAACGGATTTCAGAAACTACAATATCCAAATACTTATTGATTGCATATAAAATTTACTTTCATAGGATTTGGCTGAAAAAACAGCACATCAAATTGGACGATCCCTGACTTTATTTTTCATGTTTGAAATTTTTGCAGTCAATTTTTAAGTTTTATAGTTTGCTTTTGATTCCTTGAAAGACTCAAAGTTTACTCCGGCTATTGTCTCTTTATTCTCATAGGATCCAAAGCATGAAAGTGATTGATGGGAAACCAGAATACAAAGGAGCAATGGTAATACCAATGTGCTACTATATTAATTGTACCGGGTGTCCCAAAAAAAAGTACTCCTGTTCATAAAATCACCAAAAATTGATTATCAAACGTTTGATGAAATTTTCTTTTTGACTTGTTTTGTCAAAGACCCAAAAAAAATGTTTATAGATGCTAAAAATTTTCTTTTGATGCAACAAGATAGAAAAATTACCCATTGAAAAACCTTATTTTGAGCTATGCTTTTTAAGCAAAATACTCTATTTTGCCTAACAGTCAAAATTTTCAGATATTTGATCGTCATCGAAGTCTCCAATGATAGTGTGCATTTCTTTCTGTCATTTATTTCCAATCTTGAAGCTTTATCTGCACAAAAATTGATCTGGCCAGTATAAATACTTTTTTGTAGTATGATTCAAAACCAGGTAGCCCTAAGAAGAGCTAAATTTGCTCATTTTAAACCAATTACAACATCAGCTATGTCTGGGAAAACTATTTGGTCTTTGATCTATTTGGCAAAAAAATAGAATTGAAGATCGGTCATGTTATCAAATTTTGGTGATTTTTCAAACGGGAGTGCTTTTTTTGGGACACCCGGTATTATTTTTATCATTATTATTTTTTTATATCCATATAAAATATTACAATACAGTCTAAATTCTACAACAGGATGTCCCAAAAAAATTTTGCCATGTTTGTCTGAAGATCACAACAAAGCGCAAAAGATTCTCGCCAAACTTTTATATAATATTGTTCTTCAGATATTCAATTAAAGTTTGCTGCCATCCCCGTAATAATCGATTGAAAAATGATAGAGCTATGACTTTCAAAAGATTAAATTTGCCTGATGACTAAAATTTGCCACATCAACAGTGCATTATTGCCCGTGATGAAATTTAAAGATTGGCGATATGATCAAATTTAGATCATTTTTCGAACAGGAGTGCTTTTTCGGGACACCTGATAACTTTTCTAATTGTTCCATTTTTTCTGTGCGGCAGAACTGTTTACCGTCATCGACTGTAGGAACCTCTAAGTGTTATTTGCTAAAGATTTTCATAATTTCATGCTCATACAGTAAATCCCCGCATATAAGAACCTACAAAAATAAGAACCCAGAGGCTGTTTTTCCTTACTTATGCACCTTGTCATTAAGAACCTGTGTCAGTTTGACATAAAATATGTTCTTATAGCAGGGGTAGCAAAGTTGATTTTGGATTGTCATTATTAAGTTGATTTTTTTCTCAGTAGGCTGTTATTAAAGTTTGAATCTCCTCACCTGCTGTTTGTAAGCTTAGAATTTGTTATTAGGTACTGTATAAGTTTGCCAAATCAAATAGTGGGGCTGAACATCTGTGGTTGAGGTTCTAAAACGGCCTACGCAAGGCACTCTTTAAATAAGAACCTTTATGCCTTGACATTAGTTTTAGTACCTTTAAAATAAGAAAATTTACATTTTTTGGGCAAATTACAGCCCCGACCAGACATCTAATGTTAGACAGGCCACAGTCATCGTTTTTTTTTTATTGTTTGTAGCATTGTTTGTAGCATCTATGTAAAATTGTATGCAGTTTAGCATTTTTTTTAACAATGCCATGGGGTAGACATAGACTTTTGCTCCTCGTGGCATCGTCCTTGTAGTATTGTAAAGTAGTTTGTAGGCAAAGTAGTCTGTAACATGTATTGTAAATTTTTAATTGAATATAAAAAAAGAACCTATTTCAGCCTAGCGGCCAAAAAAGTAGGTTCTTATATGCAGGGATTTACTGTATCTCATCTATATTTTTCTCTAATTCCACAGGATGTACTGATGAAAATTGTCCGCAAAGAAGGAGTAGCTGCCTTGTGGAAAGGATTCACTCCATGTTACCTGAGAATTGGCCCTCATACTGTCCTTACTTTCATATTTCTGGAACAGTTTGTCGTAGCTGCTAAGAAATATTATGGGGTACCTGAATAACTGCGCTGGAATTTTTATCCAGGTACGTTTTAAATGAAATGATATCAAAGACCTGTAGAACTGCTTAGGCCCTCTTTGTGTAGCTTTACTACACACAGCTGAATTCATGCTGAAGTCTGTCTCAAATTTGATAGATATCACGTGAGATTTGATTTGCAATAACGCAAAATTACTCATGTAAAATAGTTTAATTGTTGTAATTCGCGGACATTTTAGTGTGACAGCTAGTTTGAGGCAGACTTCAGCTTCTTTTTTTTCGCTTCTCGAATAGAGCCTGTTCTTTTGGGCAGCAAAGAGATACTCTCAATGTGAATGCAGGTGCAAGTTTTTCTTTTGATTGTTTTTTTTTAACTTTTTATGAAGGGGCTCCATCGCCAAATTTTAAACAAATCTGTAAACACCATTGAGGCACGTGTCTTTTGTTCTCTGCAGTTTATTTGGTGGCTTCAGCCAAGCCATCAGAAACTAATCTCCAGAATCCACTTATATCAGAGCAATCTTAAAAGATATGAATTTTTGGTTTGTTTCTATGTTAATTACAAAAATTCATCTTCTAAATAACGCTTTCATTTTGAAAATAACATGAACAGTCGGTGTGAGATAATGCCTTACAAAAAACTGCAAAACCACAATTTCGGATAGAAATTTGGAAATGGAGCCCCTTTAAATTAGCTTGCTTTGCTTCTCAGCCAAATGATTTATCACGCAGTGTTTTCATATAGAATCTTAGAAGCATATCAAATTTAATAGCTTACGAAAATATTTTATACTCTGCTGCAGGAAAGCTTCATCGCAAAAAAGAAACGAAAAATGTCAAGACTTTAAATTATTGTTTTCATATTTCGAACTTTAAAATGAATATGACAGATAAGATGAGATCTCATAAGTCTATAAATATCCTACTGTATGTGCTAATCTTGGTACGTACGCCAACAAAATGAAGGCAAAGAACAACAAAATGTGCAGGTTTTCTCTTGGTCCTATTTATAGAACACGACTCAGGTCACTTACTTGAAATTAAAAGGGCTCCGTCGCCAAACTGTAAACAAATATGACGACACCGCATGTGTCCATTGTTCTGTGTTGTTTTCTGCAGTTCGTTTGGTGGCTTCACCCAAGCCACCAAAAAATGCTCGTTAAAATCAATTTATATCCAAGCAATCGTAGAAGATATGAATGTTTGGTTTTTTCCTCTGTGAAGTACAAAGATTTATCTTCAAAATGACGCTTTCATTGTCGAATTAACAGGTAAGCGTCTGTGCGATATTGCTCATCAAAAAACTGCAAAAATCATCGTTTTGACCGAAATTTGGAGACGGAGCCCCCTTAGGTGGCGAATTCAGGAGCATAAAATTCTCAGAATGACATTACTTTTAATTTATCATTCGAATAGGGAACGACGACATTTTATAAAATTATGGCATTATTGCCGAGCCTACATTACTAATGCACCCTAAGTTTCCTTCAAAGGAGAATCTAAGCATACGAAAGTGGTTCAAGTCACATGTTATCCAATTCTAGCCTATCAGATATCAGTATTTCCTGTTGACGTAGATGAGTTACCCAAATGTTGTTCGACACATGTCTTGGCCTTTTTTCTGATCAAAGGCTTATATATACCGAGTGAGCCAGAAAAAAGTTCCCACTTTTGAAAATTCATAGCATCAAGAGTACTGGATGGATTGGAATGAATCAATACTTGCTTGACAGGCAGAAGATCGAAGTATTTTTGTGATTTTTCTCGCCTTGTTACAAGCACTGGAAAGGTTAGTAAATTCAAATTTAGAAAACTTTATGATTGCAAAATGGCTGAAAAAGGCCTAAAATACTTGATCAAATCATAAAGGACTCCTAGCTCAGAACAACAGAAAAAATGCAATTTCTCATGGATAAGTGATATGGCCTGCACCTTTATTGCCATGGGATTGAAAATCTTTAGTATTTGTTTGAGAATCTATGTCTTATGACTCTTGAGAGAAGTGAAACGTCCGGGCGTATTGTTCTGTGTGAGGAGAGTCCTAACGATTTGATCAAGTGTTTTTGGCCCTTTTCAGTCATTTTGCAACCATGAAATTTTCGTAAAGTTGAATTTACCTATATTTGCAGTTCTCGTACGAAGACGAGGAAAATCACAAAAAATGCTTTGATCTTTTGGCTTTTAACTAGACTTTGAATCAGTCAAATCCATGAAGTACTTGTGGTGCTGCGAATTTTCGAAAGTGGGAACTTCTTCCTGGCTCACCCGTTATATGCTTAGATTCCCTTTAAAGGATTTTGATACAAGGACAATAGTCTTGCACAGTTTGTAATGGACAGTTTTTTTGTTTAATCGATTAATTGATATGTGTGGCAGTGCTAGTTTGGGACTTGAAATTTAATAGTTAGTATTGAAACTCGTTGGTAGTGAATTTTTGGTCTTAAACTGGATGAAAGTGAAATGGACACGCATTTGAAGAATATTCCTTATTACATTTGCAACAAACTCAATGACAAACGAAGTTCCATTGGAGACCATTTTTTCAACTTTATTTTGACTTTAAAGGGGCTCAGTCGTCAAACAGTAAACAAATCCGTAAACTCGCACGTATCGGGGATTATCCATTGTTCATCAATTGTTCTCTGCAGTTTGTTTGGTGGCTTCACCCAAGCCACAAAAAAGAGTGGAATACGCCACAAACTGACTGCATTGATTTGTAACGCTAAATAGATCTTCTTAACAAAGTATCAACATTTGGCCTTGGTGTTCAAAGATACTCCCAAATTATACTTATGTCCCTCTTCACAAGTATTCTTTTGAGACCGATGTATTATGGAATAAAAAAAGATGTATATGAATATTTTATCCCTTTGTCACCTGCGCACTAAATTCAACTGTCCATACACATGAATGACAAATACGACGGCGGGCCAGCGCGGCGCCGTAGGCGACGCGTTGCAAGCCAAGTCATTCTTTAAAACTTAATTTCTGGCAGTAGCTTCTTTTATAGCACTACCTTAGTGCTGCAGCCACAATTTTTCTAAACTTGAAAGTAGCAAAAATATTCTTCTCAAGTGTTATGTTAGTTTTACCTCATTAATAAATATCGATTAATTAGGTGTTTATTTTTTCAAGAAAAACAAATTTTCAACAATTAAAAGTGTGGATTAAAGTAACTTAGTAGCTACAATTAAGAGTGTAAAGCTAACATGAGACTTAATAAAAAACTAATGGCTATAGTAATGTTTCAAAAGTGGTGACTGCAGTACTAATATAGTGCTATGAAAGAAGTTAATAGCAGCGATAAAGTTTTAAAGGGTGATGAGTGCAATACCCCTTACACTCTTAATTGTAGCTACTACCTTACTTCAATCCAAACTTTAATGTGGAAAATTTGTTTTCCTTGAGAAAATAAACACCTAATTAATCGATATTTATTAATGAGGTAAAACTAACATAACACTTGAGAAGAATACTTTTGCTACTTTCAAGTTTAGAAAAATTGTGGCTGCAGCACTAAGGTAGTGCTATAAAAGAAGCTACTGCCAGAAATATTTTTAAAGAATGACTTGGCTTGCCGCGCGTCGCCTACGGCGCCGCGCTGGCCCGCCGTCGTATTTGTCATTCAGGTGTATGGACAGTTGAATTTAGTGCGCAGGTGACAAAGGGATAATAAACATTTTATTAATCGATGTTTGTTTATGCAGTAAAGCTAACATTAGAATTAAGAAAAAACTAATGGCTATGTTAAAATTTAAAAAAAATGGTGCCTGCAACACTAATATAGTGCTATAAAAGAAAATGCTGCTAGAAATAATGTTTTAAAGAATGTTGAGTGCAATTCTCTTTATATATAAAGTGTAGTTACTAGGGTACGTTAATCCACACTTTTTGTGTTGATATTTTTTTCCTTGAGAAAATAAACATTTGATTAATCGATGTTTTTCTATGCAATGAAGCTACATGAGACTAAAGAAAAAACTAATGGCTATGGTGAAATATCTAAGAATGGTAGCTGCATCACTAAAATAGTGCTCTGAAAGAAGTTAATAGCAGAACTAATGTTTTAAAGAATGATAAGTATAATGTCTCGTTCAATTCCTACCCTGATCATCCCCCCGGCAGCCCGGGGGTCAACAAAGATTCCTTGCTAAAATGCCCGGGGGCCGGGAAAAATTGACGGTCAAATGCAATGATGACATCCTCATTGAGGGTTTCAGCAGGGAAATTTATCGCAGTGATCACCCAAGCAACACTAAGCTCGGTGGGGTATGTCTGTACTTCAGGGAGGGTCTACCAATAAAACGTAGGATTGATCTTGAACTGCTTCAAGAAATCATTGTTTCTGAAATTACCATTGCACGGAAGAAAATGTTTCTTGTAGCTGTTTACCGTAGCCCCAGTCAAAATAGTGAGCAATTTGAAAACTTCGTTGACAGACTGCAGACGACACTGGACCTGCTCCGTAGGGAATGGCCATACACAGTGATTGTGAATGGAGATTTTAATTGCAGATCCTCTTAATGGTGGGCAGAGGATATGGAAAGCCCTGAAGGGACTGCTCTGGAAGAATTAATTGAATCAAATAACTTATATCAATTAATTGATGAACCAACTAACATTAGGGGTGAAGGCATGTCATGTATTGACCTCGTTATAACTGACCAACCTAATATGTTTGTTGAACACGGGGTACACCCATCGCTGGATGAACACTGTCAGCATGAGACAATTTATGGAAAATTAAATATTACCATACCCTCTCCACCTCCTTACAAACGAACCGTCTGGGATTACTCAAAGTCTGATACCAAAGCGATAAGAGATGAGATTCAAGAAATTGACTGGGTTTCTCGATTTACTGCTCTCAGTTCGGATGAAATGACAGAGTGTTTCACTCGTATTCTTGTATCCACTATAACTAAAAATATACCAAATAAAGTCGTTAAGATTGACGACAAGGATCCACCGTGGATAACTCCTGGTCTTAAATCAGCAATCATACGCAAACACCGAGTTTACAAAAGATTTGTACAACGTGGGAGGAGGCAGGAGGATTGGGCACTAGTTAAAACTGTCCGGAACGAAACTTCAAAATTAATTACTAGCACCAAAGAGGATTACTATTTGAGTCTAGGCAGAAAGTTGGCTGATCCAGGTCAGGGTGTCAAAGCGTACTGGTCGGCTCTGAACAGATTAATAAACAAAAAGAAAGTAGTCAATATTCCGCCTTTATTGGAGAACGGAATTTTTGTGGCTAATGTACAGGCTAAAGCTAATGTTTTCAACGATTTTTTTGTTGAACAATGCTGCACTTTAGCAACTGGGAGTACCCTTCCAGTCTTTCTACCCCGCTGTAACAAAATGCTGCAAAACATTGTTATCGATAGGGATAAGGTTCTTAAGTTGATACGTAACCTAAATACTAATAAAGCTCATGGATGTGATGATATCTCAGTATCAATGATAAAAATTTGTGATTGCTCCATTGTCGAGCCCTTGTGCCTAATCTTTGACAAATGCCTTGATACGGGAAAGTATCCTTCAATATGGAAAAAAGCAAATGTAGTTCCTGTACACAAAAAGGGTAGTCGACAATGCAAAAAGAACTATCGACCAATTTCTTTGCTTCCAATATTTGGAAAAATGTTTGAAAAATTGATCTATGATTATATTTATGAGCACCTGTGCGACAACGGACTGTTAACACCACATCAATCGGGTTTCCGTCCAGGTGATTCGACAGTCAACCAGTTGTTGGCAATAAGTCATAAAATCTATTGCGCCTTTGACGATATTCCAAGTAAAGAAACAAGGGCTGTTTTTCTTGACCTATCTAAGGCCTTTGACAGAGTTTGGCACGAGGGCTTACTGTATAAACTGGAATGCAGTGGGATATCTGGAAGCCTCCTTGCACTAATTCGCGATTTTCTTGCAAACCGTGAACAACGTGTTCTATTAAATGGGAAAAACTCAGAATGGGCAACAATTTCTGCTGGAGTACCTCAAGGCTCGGTTTTAGGACCCTTGTTTTTTCTTGTCTACATAAATGACCTTGTTGATGACTTAAAGAGTGATGTTAAGATCTTTGCTGACGACACATCTCTATTTTCTGTTGTGAATGATGTAGCCAGAACTGCCGAAGAACTAAACAGTGATTTAGAGACAGTTAATATGTGGGCATGGCAATGGAAAATGCAGTTTAATGCTGACAAAACTGTTGAACTCATCTTCTCCACAAAAAGAGTTAAACCCTTTCATCCCCCTCTAATGTTAGGAAATGATGTGGTAACAGAAAAGGCCGAGCATAAGCACCTTGGCATGATTCTGGATCCCAAGCTGGATTTCCAGAGTCATATCAAGGAAGCTATCTTAAAGGCAAGACGAGGAATTGGATTAATACGACATATTTCTAATTATGTTTCTAGGGACGTTCTTAATCAAATGTACAAGCTTTATGTTAGACCTCATTTAGATTATGGTGACATTGTCTACCACAGGCATGACCCTGAGATGCTCCAAAGCTTCACGCGTAAGATAGAACAAACTCAATATTTGGCTGCCTTGGCGGTGACCGGTGCATGGAGAGGTACAAATAGGCAAAGGCTGTATGAAGAACTGGGGTGGGAAAGTCTCTATCAGAGGAGATGGTATAGACGCTTGTGCCATTTTTTTAAATTAAAGAACTCACACCATCCTGAGTATTTGTATGCAGAAATTCCTCCTGAGCGTCAAGTCATGTACAACCTCAGAAGTGCACGTCTGTATGAACAAAACATAGGTAGGACTGTCCGGTTCTCAAACACCTACTTCCAGAATACCTTTTCTGAATGGAACTCGCTCACTCTTGATATTAGAAATTCTACATCAATTGCTGAGTTCAAGCGTAAATTGCTGGGAATCATAAGGCCTGCTCAAAAGCCTACTTATAATATACATGATATAGCAGGTATTAGACTTCTGACCAAGCTTCGTTTGAATTTTAGTGCCTTAAATGAACACAAATTTAGGCATAATTTTGAATGTCTGGACCCTATCTGTGCTTGTGGCACAGGCAAAGAAGATAACGAGCATTTTCTCCTGCATTGCCCTCTCTTTGAATTACAGCGTAGAGATCTCCTTGGTCAGCTCGGGGACCTTCCTGGCATTGACATTGAGAGTTTGGATAGTAAGACTATTTGCGAATTACTACTATTTGGTAGCCCAAACGTAAATGTGATTGTGAACAGAATAATTCTGGAAGCGACCATTTCCTTCATCAAATCAACACAGCGATTAGGCTAGAAATAAAACCATCAAATCACAGCGCACCCCAACAGGTGAGTCAGAGATATATTTCTTTGACGCACCTGGAACACCTTAATTTTTGTAACGTTGTTTT
>REGL01000180.1:9330-31214 GCA_004194395.1 Aurelia aurita complex sp. Pacific
TTTGGGTTTTGGCCTAAACTGCAAACGCGCTATTCTGGGGAATCTCCTGAATTATCGTGTAATAAGAGAACAAAGCCTCATGCTGAGGAAAATATTTGAATAGAAATTCAATCAAATTCATCAATTTTGTCCTGAAAAGACATCTTTTTTTATGCTTCAAAAGTTTCGAAAAGTTAACATTGCATCTGTCTCATAAAAGAAAGTAATACGCGAAATAGTTTGCTTGGGTGTGAAAAATGAATTAGTTCTTGCAATCTTCATGACTTTAATGAAATGCATTTTGTTTAATCTTTCTTCGAATTATTACGAAACAAGAAATCAAATATACCCAAGGGAAAAATATCCATGGATATGATCCTTAAAATTGCTCATTCGTGCTTGGCTCTTTTGCAGGTGCACTATGATTGAACAAATATCTTCCTTTGTGAATTTTCCCTTCGACATTGTTATGTTTGTCAATTTTTAGCTTTCAAATTTCAATTGAAATGTGTGCCTAAACATGTGTGCCTTAGCATGCTCACAATACTACACTATGCAATGACTGAGGCGATTCCTCGAGACGTTTTCAGTTAGGCCAAAACCTGAAACCTCTGGTTTGGAGATGGAAGCAAATTTGGACTTTCAAGATTGATATTCCAACTCTCCATGCACCAATATCAACAAACAAGGTATCTATCTTCAAGTTAGCTATCGAGGATTATATCAAAAATTATTTTGGATTGATTGGACCTAAATTCTTGTCGCTAGTCCCAATCAAATCCGTTGCGTTTTTTTGGGACACCCGGTAGAACTTGAATCATTCAAATCCACGAAGTACTTGTGGTGCTACGAATTTTCGAAAGTGGGAACTTTTCTCTGGCTGACCCGGCATTTGCATTTTAATAGCAAGAAAATATCGAGAAACGACAAAAAATCAAATATGGTGTGGTAGGAAAGGGAAGACCAAATGAGAAGTGAATTGTACTTACACCATACTATGTAAAGAAACTATAGTCAAAGGCTGGTTTTATCACATTTTGGGACAGTTATGCTACAAAAGCTTCTAATAAGTACCTTAAATTTTTTATTCTTGTTGGAAGGGCTCCCAAATCACTAAGATCTCAAAACAAATAATAATGCGCACTCAAACCAATGTCCAAACAGTTGCTATTTCTGTAAATTGGTCAACATTTTTGAGCGACCTGAGAACATTAAAGCTCCATATTAGAACATTTTCTTGGCTATTTCAATCCAGGTAATACGGTTTCTTAACTTTTGAAAAATTGAGCCTACTGTATCTCATAAGCTGCTTCTTACAAAAAAAGTGAGTGTAGTGTAGGTCAACTTCAATCAAAGTAGTGTAGGTCAACTTCAAAACATTATTGTTACGCTTCTGTGCAACACAAACACAGTGACAGCTAAGAGATCTGAAGGAGATGACATAAGTGAACGATATTCACGCACTCCTTGAAATTGCTAGGCACAAACTTTTTTTAACTTCAAAGCTTTACATGAGGCGATCGCACGGCTTGGAATTCATAGCGGTCATGGAGGGAGGGCCTACTCTCCTTCATCTCGTATGTCAAATCATAATACAAAAAATGTTCTTAAGACCAATTATGATATCAAAAGTCCTCTCACTAACAAGGGCAGATTTTGTAATACCGGGTGCGCCAAAAATAAACTATGAACGTTTGGCAGGCCACAAAAAATCGTACACTGGACCGTTTTGAAGATTTATGACTCAATCTTTAGCAGAAAGCCTGAATTAAATCCTAGGATTTGTCGCAAATTTTTCTGTTTTTCAGTTTTTAGAGCTAGAAGCGAGTTCTTAAAATGTTCGTTTTCGAAAACTTTGAAAACGATCAAAAAACGTCGATCAAATTTTAAAAGACTCAACATGAATGAACGAAGAGAAACCATTTTCAGGGTGATTTAGAGATTTAGTACGAGCTCTCGTACAGCAGATTACAGTTAATCGATTTCTAAATCTGAAATCACTACGAACAAGTTCTCTCTTTGTTCATTCATGTCGATTCTTTAGAAAACTTGATCCATGCTTTTTGGTCGTTTTCAGTGTTTTCGAAAAGTAAAACTTTAGGAAACTTGCTTCTTACTCTAAAAACTGAAAATGAAAAAAGTTGCAAAAAATCCCATTATCTAATTCAGGCTTTCTGCTAACGATTAAGTCATATATCTTCAAAATCGGTCGAGTGTACGATTTATTGTGGCCTGCCAAACGTGCATAATTTATTTGGCGCACCCGGTACAATAGCAACAGTTGCGTTTGATCGACACCTCAATAGACGATTGCGCTAAAGATGCATTGGAATTTTTTACCTATAGAATCTTTATTACAACGCAATGCATCTTGGTAAATAATTCCTCGCCGCCATCTTTAGCGCAATCATCTATTCAAAGCGATTATCCATTGCAGACAAAGGAAATTCTCTCAACAAGTAATTCAAAACAAACAAAGCCGCAAAAGTTTCCCCGAAACTAGTAGAGCAAACTCTCGCCTCGTGCAAGCGAAAGGCGGTTCTTAAGACAAGTTACATGCTTATAACGAAAGGAGAAGGGTAAATCTGAAGCTCTGTCTTGCGAATTTTGTTTTATTTGATTCAGAAGCTGTTTTGTGATCGTTTCATTTAAGCCCTAAATACGCGAGAATTACAATGCCTTCTGCTTGGCTTCTGAATCAAATGAACAAAATCCGCCAGAAAGAACTTTAGATTTACCCTTCTTCTTTTCGTTATAAGCACGTAACTTTTGCCTTAAGAACCACCTTTCGCTTGTACAAGGCGAGAATTTGCCCTACTAGTTTCGGGGAAACTTTTGCGGCTTTGTTTGTTTTGAATTACTGGTACTGAATTACTGAAGCACGCATGCAAATCTCCCTTTCTTTGTATTTTTCTTATCACCCAATCAGATGCATGAACGATTGCTTTTAAGAAGCACCGCAAGACTAAGCCCCGGGGGGTACTTGACTAGGGAAGTGACGAGGGTGTGCGGANTCTGATTTGTGAATTTGAGATATACCTCGTTTTTATGCCAGTTTTATTTCCATTGAGGTGGAGCTTATTTCAGCGATAAGCATTCTCAAACTGGTGCTTATGATAAAAATTTCATTGGTCCCTCACTTTCCAAATGATGGCGCGTTAGCTTTTGCACAAAATATAAATGCCAGTTTGTATTTGAGGAGAAGCATAATGAAATGATGGGCTAAATGATCTAAGATGAAGCAAAATGGGCGTTTCCCACGGTTTCCGAGAGTCTGAAGGGCGTGGTCACCATAAATTTTCCTGGGGCTACGCCCCCAGACCCCCATTTCCCTTCAAATGCCCTCCCCAAAGTCCAATGCTGGATCCGCCCCTGCTGCACTGCACTGCCATTTTCATCCCCATGCGTGACAGATTGACGTGACCTAGACAAAGCCGTTATACCATTCAAGTGTGGTCAAGTGGGATGATTACTCCTGGGTCCTCCAAGGTACATCAACCTGAGTCAATCTGCCACGCGAGGGGATTAAAATGGTGCCTTCACAGGAGTTGTAGAGACAGAAAGAAACGTGAATTATGACTATCTCGATGTATCAAAAGTGAATCTACTTTTTTGATCCAGAGTTTCCCACAGCCCGTGGTAATATCTTGCCTTTGCCTTGTTTTCATTGGAGTTGTCACTTAGATCTTCGCAATGGCCTTTGTAAGCATAGGGCTCAAATATTTCATATCTTTGAATAGGTGGGTGTAAAATTCTATAACATTTTTCTTGGAATTGAATGGCTTGAAAGGAACTTATGGTACTTTGCTGTAAATCTGCCGTGGACATTTTTTGATATCTTAATTCTTTTTAGATGGCGGCAATTTAATTATTTTGGAAAAAATTCATGGGACATTTTGAAAAAGTTTAAATCATCGTAAGTCCTTAGCCAATAGAGGGAGAATGATATAATCTTCACTGAAATGATAGTTTATGAAGGTCTATAATATTGTGGCAAGCAGAAGTCTGTAGCTTTTCTGGTTTAGGATTTAGAAATTTGATGATGTCATAGCCTCAAATTTAATAAACGCCGCCATTTTGAAACTAATCAAGATATCAATAAATTTCCGCGGCAGATTTACAAGAAACAGCCCTAAGTTCCTTCCAAGCCATTTATTTCAAAGAAAATTGTGATCGAATTTTACACCGAACTTTTTAAAGATTTAAGCCCTATGTTGCCTTTGTCGTAAAATTCCCAATTCTCGATTTCAGCTAAAAAAATCATTCTTGGTGTTTGATGCAGGCTCTATTCTTGGGTCTCGGTGATGTTTCAAGATCCTCAGCAGACGTTGCACAAAGATCTCTATAATCGATGCAATAACTATCTTCACTTCCGCCACAAAAAGGCTGCCATTTCCTTGCCAGTAGTCGATTTTGGAGGCACTTGGAAATCGGGTCAATCTCGAGTTCTAGAGGTAGATATTCAGCGTGGAGTATACTCTTCCTGAAGAAGAAGATCAGAGAGAAATGTGAAACAAGTGGTGTCCCAAAAAACCTTTAAATCCCGGGGGGGTACTTGACTAGGGAAGTGACGGGGGTGTGCGGAAAACCTCTCCACACCCTGCACCCTGTCGCATAAAAATAGGTCAAAAGTATACCCTGTCGCATAAAAATTTTGCCTCTCAAATACAGTGTAGAACGCAATATTTGCTTGTGATACCCTGTCGCATAATTTTTTACCTATTATAATACCCTGTCGCATAATTTTCGTAAGAAAAGGACACCCTATCGCATACTTTTTACCGCAAAAGGACACCCTGTTGAGCGGCACATCCCGTCAGGTCAAGTATGGGAGTACCCCCCCCCTCCCGGGGGGACTCAGCATTTCTTTGTATCCATTGATGATGGGCAATACGGACAAATAATGCTTATTCCTGGATCAATCATATTTTCTATCGCGTTCTCTACCCTGAATAACAGGTGGTCGTGTGATAACATAAAATACTAACCTGAAGTGGCTGATGTACATGTGACAATTATTATTGCTGTGACCAGAATGACGAACTGGCATTTCCCTATCTGGGATACCCCAAGATAAGCTGCCATCTTTGTCTAACAATGAAAAAGAAAGATTTGACAATCAATCACTGAAATGTATTGTGAAATGAGTAAATGAGTATATACGAGTAGAAGAATTATACCTAAATGACCATATCTTCTCAAGATACAAAATTTCCTTTCAGACCCTTGCTGTTAAAAAAGAGCGTAAAGCTTTCCAAGAGAGCTGTAAAATTGCTCTCCATAACTACTACGTACGTTGCCTTCCTAAAAGTCCATTTTTTCTGCACATTTCTGAAGAATCATTTAGAAATTGCCCCTCTACACATAACAAAGGACAGTAGTTCACTCTAGTAAAACAAAACAAAACAAATGAACTGTTCACGGAAAAATGAGTAAACTGAACCGTAAGAAAGCCAGTGGACCTGATGCGATGACAATAAAGGGGCTGAAAAATCACTTCACATGAGCTTAGTTATAGCATAGCAAATAGATGTAGGATTGGGCACAAGAAGGGGAATGTCCTAGAAGTTAGGAAGAAGGTGAAGTCTGCATTTAAAAGAGGGAAGCGTCTGATAAAGGGAATCATACGGTAGACATCTGACTATGCTGAAGGTGAATGTGAAGTTGCGGTTTGCGGGTTGCAGTTTTTAGCTCCAAGTGAAGCAGAGATCACAGAAGCAGAGAAGACCAAATCGAATTCATTCATTTTATTTTTATTTATTTAGGCACGGTAGCCCCGTCAATCCATAAGAACTGCTTTTCAGGGGGCCGTGCCAAAACATTTACTTATTTAAAAGATCACTATATAATAATTAACAAAAAAAAGAATTCTCGTTATGGCTAGTTTTTGATTCTTCTCTTAAAAGTGGCAAGGGAGGGTGCCTGTTTAGCATCAGGTTCAAGTTGATTCCAAAGCTAAGGTCCACGAAAAGATATAGCCCTCTGCCCAGTGTTAGTTTTTCGTAATGGTAACGAGGGATCAGTATCGGTGTTTCTCAGTTTCCTGACATTTCGAGTAGAATTTTTTTCGAACAAATCTGAAAAGTACTCCGGAACCAGACCATTTAGCGATTTGTACATTGTGATAGCTGTTTCGCTTCTAATAATGTCATTTACAGTAGGCCAATTTAAACTGCGAATTAATGCCATAGCAGGCGTATCAAATCTACTTTTAGTTACAATTCTAGCTGCTCGATTTTGCAGCTTCTGCAAGGTTTGCAGTTTAGTAAACCTCATGACCCCGCCCTTGTCGTGACGCTCAAGTGGTGAGGCTCAAACTGGGATCGAACCTGTCCAGCTGACTGCTCTGGCTGCAAATTCAGATAACACACCAATGCACCACAACACCTTCTACTGTCCATATCGGTCCATATCCAGCAAAGTATAACAAGGACAGATTTGGTAAGACAATAGCACGAGTAGGTTTTGATTGATACCGCAATTCAAAGCGATTAGCGATTGCAGACAAAGGAAATTCTCTCAACCAGTAATTCAAAACAAGAAAACGCCGCAAAAGTTTCTCTGAAACCCAGGTAGCTAGCTCGCTCGTTGTGCATTCCAGAAATTATTTCTAAGAGCAAACATGAGCAGAGATCGAAAGAAGAAGGACATCTACCTCGGGCATTTTATTTCTTTGGTTTAGAAGCTGAGCAGTAAGTGTTTTAATTACACCCAAAAAATAAGAGAATTAAATCGCTTCCCAATCGGCTTTTGAACCAAACAAACTAAATGCCCGAGGCAGATGTGTAGATATACCCATCCTCTTTCGATCTATGCTCATGTTTGCTCTTCAAAACACATTCTGGAATGCACAACGAGCGCGCTGGCTACTTGGGTTTCAGAGAAACTTTTGCGGCATCGTTTGTTTTGAATTTCTGGTTGAGAGAATTTCCTTTGTCTGCAGTGGCTAATCGCTTTGAATTCAGGTGTCAACAAAATGATCTCATGCTATTGCATTACAAAATCTGTTCTTGCTGTAGTAATGTTACAGAAATTGATGTAATTTTTCGTAGGAAACATAGTGCGTAGGTAACACAATATTATGGTAAAAATGGAAAGTTTGCTAATTTTTGACAGGTTCAATCAGTATTTCTCAATGCCTAACAATAACATTCCTTAGCATTGCCTTGGAATGCAGTGATTATTTCTATGACAAAGATGTGAGCAGAGTTGGAAACAATGTAGTAAAGGTTTGAGAGATGAAATTTCTTGTTTGGCACTTTCCTCTTTTTTGACCATCTGGCAAGCATCTTTCTCAGAACCTCATTTCTCTGTAACTACAACTGACAATGAACTGATTTCTGTTCAGTAAATGTATTCTTCTTCTCCTTCACGCGTCATGCGCGAGAGCGTCGACGATCATGCACTTCCAAGCTTCTCTATCTTTGTTGGGGAGATGAAGTGCTGACCCTATTGTTTTGATACATTGTGTTTTAGCTTTGTTGAGAGTGAATCAACGTTGGGGCTCACATTGTCATGCGCATCGCTGCTTTTGTTTCTTCCCTCGTTCTCAACGGTCAAGCTAATTTGCATATTACATAAGTGAAGTAAATCGTTACTGCGCATGCGATCTGGAGCCCTTTTTGGGGGATTCCTTGAGGCTCACAACTTAGCCTGTTCGTATCCCCAACAAATCTTGAGATGCATGAATGAGTTTACTTTCATTGCTGTGTTAGTCCATTCTTTGATGTTGCTAAAATATGTCATCTTCTGTCTCCCTCTTGCTCTTTTACCCTCCACTTTTCCAGTTGGCGAAAGATTCTCTACACCTTTTCTCCGCATAAAGTGCCCTAAAAATGTCATTTTCCTTTTTTTGATTGTGTGTAATAGTTCGCTCTTTATGTTAGCGAGTGTCAGTGCTCGCTCATTTGACAATTTATCGGTCCATGAAATCTTTAGCATTCTTCTTATTAATCACATTTCTGTTGCCTCCAAACGTTTTTGCATAACAGACGAGACACTCCATGTCTCACACCCATATAGCAGGAAAGACCAGATCCCGGGGGGGCTACTTAGTATATTTTGCTGACGGGATGTGCACTCCTTTCCGGGTATCGATTTCGCCTCTTTTTTCTAACGCCGGGTATCAAAAGAAGGCAGTTTTTCTAAAGCCGGTTGTCAAAAGTTTTATTTCATTGTTTTTTGACAAATTTTTACGTTTTGGGATATGCTTTTCGCCAATTTTTACTAAAGCCGGCTATCATTTCGAGGGAAAATTTCTAAAGCCGGGTGAAAAATTTTCTCTTTGGAGTGCACACCCCCGTACAATTGAAAGTCAAGTACACCCCCCGGGGACCAGATGTAACATTTCAAGATTCTCGGTCTCGTTGACATGGTGGTGTTTGAACTCGTCAAAATAGATCTCTTTTTGTTGAATGCCTCTTTACGTAATGCAATTCTTCGCTTTATTTCACAATCAGAGTTGCCATCAGATGTTAAAGAACTTCCTAGATAATTGAACTGTTCAACTTGTTTTATATCTATTATGTTTTCTGTGATTTTACATGTTGGTGGGCTCTGCTTCTTTGATACTGTCATCGAGTACATTTTCTGTGCATTTAATAACAAACCCAAGGACTGACTAGGTCTATCTTACCTAGGACCTAAGATCTGGAACAATCTACACTCTGACCTAAAGTCTGCTAAAAACGTTAACAGTTTCAAACATAAGATAAAGGACAATTTCTTTAAAGACCTCCAAAATCAAGAAAACAGTCCCTATATATATTATTAAATTTCTAAAAACTGCATAAATAACAAGCCCAACAGGCTGTTACACTTTCTTATGAACGTCTCTTTTTTTCATGAAAACTTTTCTTTTCTATAATACCCCTGGAGGGACCATTATGGAAACAAGGTTGCACTGACCTTTTAATGCTATCCCTGCCATTTTAAACTAGGGGTATTTTTATACTAGATCTTTAGTTTTTATTACCATTTTATACATGTAAATAGCCTTTCTTTCCTTTATTACACTTTCAATTTTTACTTTGTATGGCAAAATTTTACATACATACATACATACTCTCTTCTATAACTTTATCTAGAACATGTTGTAGATCTCCTTCTGTTTCGGCAATCACAACAGTATCATCTGCATATCTGATGTTGTTTACATTACGTCCATTTAGAACCACTCCATGCAGCTCTTCGATTTCCCGCAAGATTATTTCACTTTACAACGAAAACAAATCCGGTGATAAAACATACCCTTGTCGAACACCTCTCTCAATTTCAATCCAGTCATTCAGTTCATTTTCCACTCCAACTCTGGATGTATTACACGTTGTAATAAATAATGTCGCATAAATATCAACAAAATCTTGCATTCACAAAGTTTTCAGAATTTTTTTTACCATGGCAGTTTACTTTTTATGGTCCACCCGTTTCATAATTCATAAACAGTTTCTAGAAATTATTGAAATGCTGGATCTTAGATTATCTGCAATGTTCGGTTTACTTTAGGGGAAGAAACTTTCACCAGAAGAAACTTCCACGTTTTTGGTCAAAACTCATGAAATCTCTTTCTCCAAAATTTCCTAAAATATGGAAGCATATGTATATACTGCTCCTGACGATGACCGTAGGATCGAAATGCTTAGAGAAGAGAAGAAGAGAATAGAAGAAAATAGTAGAAGAACTCCAAGTCGTCTTTATTTTTGTGTTCATCTTTATATATATATATATATATATATCAATACAAATATTGATATTCCTCTCCTTACCACTTCCTTGTATACCGTAAAAGCTCTATTAAGCCTCTCTATCAAACCCCTCTCTCTGATAAGCCCCTCCCCTCTGAGCCAAAATTCTAAATAAACCCCCTCTCTATTAAGCCCTCCCCTACTTATATCAAATTCCAGAGGTTACCAAATATTTTCCATTTATTGAGCTAAATAGGTTTGCACATTAATTTTGATATGGTTTGAGATCAAACTATGTCAAATGTATCTATTTGACTTGTAAAATTGTACTGGGTGCGCCAAAATAAACTATGCATTTTTGACAGGCCACAATAAATCGTACACTGGACCGATTTTTAAGATTTATGACTTAATATTTAGCGGACAGCCTGAACTAGATTCTAGGATTGGTCGCAAATTTTTCCGTTTTCAGTTTTTAGAGCTACAAGCGGGTTTCTCAACATTTTCGTTTTGGAAAACACTGAAAACGATAAAAAAAACGTTGATCAAACTTTCTAAAGACTCAACATGAATGGACAAAGAAAAAACGTTCTCAGCATGATTTGATGATTTGGAAATTGATTATTGGAAACTTCTGCACGAGCTTTATTTCAACGACTGGCCTGAAGCCGTCACAAAAGCAAGAATGTAACAAGATTCCATGCTTGCTTGCCTCACGAAGCTTCCTCGCTTGTCTTGTTAACCCACTTGTTACAGGAACACAACCTGCACCAAAGCATGAATTCAATGAAATTACAAAAGAAAAGAAATTTACCTTGAAAACATTATTACATTTCTCCCAAGATAGTACAAACTCTTGTACAGCAGATTAGAATTCATTTCTATTCTTTAGAAAACTTTATCGCGTTTTTTATCTTTTTCAGTGTTTTCGAAAACGAAAATCTTAAGAAACTTGCTTGTAGCTCTAAAGACTTAAAACGAAAAATTTTTCAAAAAATCCTTGAATCTAATTCAGGCTTTCTTCTAAATATTAAGTCATAAATCTTCAAAATCGGTCCAGTGTATAATTTAGTGTGGCCTGTCAAAAATGCATAGTCTATTTTGGTGCATCCGTTATGTTGAATCCGCAAAATATGGTGTAAAAGAACTAAAAAGTTATTATATGAATCCTTGTCATTGATTTTTTGAATAAGCCTCCCTCTCTTTCAAGCCCCCCTTGTGGAGTGTCCAAAATTAAATATGCCCCTGGGCAGAGATGGCGCCAGGGAAGAAATGCTAGGGGGGCAAATACTGCCAGAGTGCCGACAGTCAGAAATTTTTTATGAATGAGTTCAATTCAAGTTCACTGAGATGACAACGCAGCAAAGAAATCTGGAGGTTTAGGTTATGAAAATGCCGACAGTACGTAGAAATTGTCGAAAATTTAAGTGCCGATGGGGGGGCTGAGTGAAATTTTGGGGGGCTCCTGCCCCCCCTAGCACCCCCGCTGGCGCCATCCCTGCCCCTGGGGGCATAATAGAGCTTTTACGGTATCTTAAGTGCCACAAAATTCAATATGATCTTTTGGAACTATGCTACTAACAAGATGATGATATTTATTCACAAATCAGCTAAAACTAAATACTTACTGATTTGTACGCCCTAGAAAAAGCAATACTTATCTAGTCTAGGGCGCTTACAAGAACAAGAACATAACAAAGCTTCAAATGCTAATTAACTGAATATTTAATTAGAGTTAATTACGAGGGAAGGCATGTTTCATGGTATTAGGTGTGGCACAGCCCTTTTCCCCTTTGTGCACCTTGACAACAACAACAACNGGTATTTCAATGGCAATCACCAGCCTTAAAGAAACAATTTTGGGCAGGCAACGTGGGCCGGTACGCTGACCTCCCAGTTTCCTGCAGTTTGCCAATTTGATCGAGGTTTGATCAAATTAAAAAATCCTTCAAGTTGTACCTCAATGATGGTAAATAGTGAATCTCTTTTGTTTGGAGACAGAGCTTACTCTGAGGGGTGCTTTTCAAGCTTCTAATCCCGAGTGTAACTAAAGTCAAGTACCTCCCCCCCCCCTGGTCTGAAGCCCTGCTGGCTTGCACGCCCATTGTGCATTCCAGAAATTTGTTTAAGAGCAAATATGAGCATATATCGGAAGAAGAAGGATATATCTACATATCTACCTGGGGCATTTTATTTCTTTGGTTCAGAAGCTCAGCAGTAAGTGTTTTAAAATCACATCAAAAAAAGAAGAGAATTGCACGGAGAATTGAATCGCCTCCCAATCGGCTTTTGAACCAAACACCAAACAAATTAAATGCCCGAGGTAGATGAGTAGACTAGATTAATTTATCCCTTTTCTTTCGATATATGCTCATATTTGCTCTTAAAACAATTTCTGGAATGCACAACGAGTAAGATAGCTACCTTGGTTTCAGAGAAACTTTTGCGTCTTGGTTTGCTTTGAATTACTGGTTTAGGGAACTTCCTTGTCTGCGATCACTAATTGCTTGGAATTGCGGTGTTAATCAAAAGCAATTCATGCTATTGTTTTACAAAATCTATTGTTTTACAATAATCTCCAAACATTTGCAGTAACCGTACAGTATCAACCATACAATATTTTGAGTGAGCTGGAAAAATTAAAACTGCTAATTACAAAAGTTTCTTAGCATTTTAAATTCAGGTTGGGCTGTTTCTTAACTTTCGAAAAATTGAGCCTACTGTTTTTTACAAACTGTTTCTTATAAAAAATACAAAAAGAACCTACAAAATAAAAACCACTTTATAAGGAACATCAGGCCGGTTTTTTTAGAAATGGTGCCCTATGCCTCCCATAAAGGCTGATCCACTCAGTCGAATTTTCCGAACGGGGACGGAATTTTAAATAATAAATGTTTGTCATGCGTAACATTCTGCTCAAATTCAAAGCCACATTTTCTCTCATAAACGATAGATTTCCCGTCCTCTCGGAAAATTTGACTGAAGAAACTTCTCAATCCTAGCAAGGGCGCCTATCTTGTAGGAAGTGTGTTTATTCCAAGTACTGTAGAGTAATTGGTGTCCTGTGACCCAGTACAGAGAGTGTCCTAGAACCGTACCGTGGTTTCAAATTCCGGTGTTTATGTAACACGAGATAAACTGTTATACGATCTGGCCACAGGGAATCAGACAGCGTGATTTTTGATTGGTCAACACTAACAGGCATTAGAATTTGAAAATCCCTGTAAAAGATTAACAGGGCCGGGTCATAGGACACCAATAGACCTTTTAGCTATTCTACAAAAGAGCCTGGATCGAGCGTTGTCTTTATACATTTTTATACGCGAGGTTCGATCGAGTGGCGTTAGAGCTTCTATCACTATTGTGCACATTCGAAAATTTCTACAAAATACAGCAAAATATCGTTCGATTCTGATTCCTTTCAGAATAGCTAAAAGGTCTATTACTACGCGTACATTACCGGGAATAAACACACTTCCTACAAGGTAGGCGCCCTTGATCCCAGATACGCCCAAATATATTCATATTTGATTATCTTTGTTAAAATAAGGTGCGAACTATTTTCTACACATTTTATTAAAAGCATCACCATAATCACCATGGTGATGTTGACTCCTCCGGGCTTCTCCAGGCCCTCTCTCGGGAGGTTGACAACGCATCATGCATTAGAAATGCTGACACAGGCTGGGACACAGGAAAGTGATTTAGACAAAAGATATCTTTGCAAGATAAAACTATACATTAGGTAACTGACCCCTTGTGAAAGTCAACGCTTCTTTATCTCTTAATAATACGTGAAAGGCTGAACATGGCGAAAACAACATATCAGGTATACATTTTTGCGTTGCATTTGTTGTTGGGTGTTTTCCTGTTGTATTCCCTGGAATAATTCATAATTATGGTACAGTTAGAGCACCAAAATTCAAGAAACCTGTATCAAACTCATGGCAGCAAAAAATAGGCTAAACTTAATATACTGGCTACAAATCCCAGACTAGACATATGACGACGAGTCTCTTGCTTTCCTGTGCTCTTTGACTCCAAGATGGCGCTTCGGTCGAAGGTACCACAAGGATACAAGGGACTCATTGTCATAACTTTAATCCCAGACCTAAGTTTCTTATGTAACAAAAAATGTTTGTATTTGGCTGAGTACTTTCTATAGATCACTGCGTATGATAAACCGAGAGCCAGACCCACGAAAAAGAAAGACCTGGGTTAGGCCTTTATTATAGCTATCTAGTCAAATCCACTTTTGATAACATGCGGTGGGTTCTGAGATGCGTGGGTTCTGCGATGACAATGATCTGGCCGTAAAAAGTAATCACAAGCTAAAGTCCAGAAGTACCTTTATCTAGGCCCAAAGAACAAGTGTCAGACACAGAGATCTTCCACTTTTACAGAACAGCAATTTCTGGAATGCGATAGAACCCGTAGATCGTTACGTCTCAGATAGACCGAGATAGACAATCTCCCGTTTGAGATAGATCCCACATATTTTCTCCTAATTGAGTTTTCATAGCAATGTTTCGACGCAGCATTCCTTTTCGTCTCCGTCCAAATATGACAAAAGGCCCTGGGGACGAGATTGTAAGCTCAAATGAAACACGCTCGTCATTATTTGAAGATCCGAAACAGTGGCGTAACGGAGCAGCTCGGGGCCCTTAGTAAATTAGCCATCTGGGGGCTCCCTCTAGTGTACGAAAAATTTTCAAGTAATGTTGCTGATGATTGTAAAAGTGATGTTAGAATGTTTGATGAATGCCTTTAAGACGTTCATAGTTATATTCTTGTCTGATTGCCAGGGGCACAAATGCAAATTTTTCGAAAGGGTGTGTGTTCAAAGGACCAAGTTTCTTCCACGCGGGACCGATTTTCGCGAAATAAATGTTGTTGCAAATGTATGAAAAAATAAAGTTTTCCTATCTGCTATAGTTTTAACGAAAATGCACTATAACAGATATAACGTTTTCCCAACAATCGAAACGGAATTAAACAAACAGTTTTTGACATCAAGTTGTCTCTGGCTAGCATCTCAGCCATCTGTGCTGAATGATCCAGTCAAAGCTTAATAGAATATCCTCGTTCTTAGGCATGTAAGCTTGCTCATGTGGAAGCAATTAGCGGCGTGGCTTTGGTAAATTGATAGGGAGGCACGGAAAGGCAGGGGTCTGGGGGCGAAACCCCCAGGAAAAATTTCTGGGACCACACCCTTTACTTTGGCGTAGAATGCATCTCCCACTATCATGCTTCCCATTACCTTGATAGTTTTTTGACAGTTATCCTATCAATCGGAGCACGATGAAAAATTTTCGAAGAAAGATCCTTTACTTTGGCTAAGAATAAATCTCCCAATATCATTCTTGCCATTAGCAGCTTGGAAACCTTGATAGTTTTGTGCCAGTTATCCCAAAATCTGAGCACGAAGAAAATTTTTGAAGAAACATCCTCTACTTTGGCTCAGAAGGCATCCCTTACCCAGCTTATACCCAGCCATTTTCTCTTCTATTTTAAAGGAGTCTCGATGATTTCTTTCCTGTAAACTTAGTTGCTATGACAAAAGCAAAAGACAGCTAACACAGCAAACTTTGCATTTCGAGTATCGACCTCCTGAAAAATTCAGGTTCACGTTCAGACACGGACCGGGATCAACATTATCACTAAAAAATAACGACTGGGGTGGGACCGAGTTATGAAATTATTGGGGGGTGTCATAACCCCACACCCCCTCATTTGCGCCCCTGCTGATTACACGGTTTTGGCTGGTTATATCATAACGATATGTGTTTGGTACATTAGAGCCCTAAAAACCTCAAATCAGTAGTTATTTACGCGGTTTCTTTTTGTATGAAAAGCAAAACAATTTTTAGCGAACACTTGCTCTGAAAATTCTATGTTAGTACGAATAGTACGAGGGTCTTCTATTCCTATATGCTTTTGCCTACGTACGTTTATCCGTGCAAAAGATTATATCAGTCCTTTCTTGTCGATTGATTTCGCTTCTGCAGTTTCAATGAAAAGAATTGCAAGATCATCAAGCCTTTCCTGAGACAACTTTTATCTCAAATACATCTTCGTACATCTTTATTAGTTTCAGCTTTGAAACAGATCGCTCAGCTGTAGCCACAGTAACTGAGATTTTTACAAAAAGCACTTCTAAGAAGTAACTGGTACAATTGGGGAAACGATGAACTGACACGACTCTCGAGCATCAAATTGATCAAATCGATAATGGTGTTTCTCTCTGCAATTTTTCCTCTGAATTCCGTAGCAAAAGGTCGTAGATCTGATTCCAAGTCCTCGGTAAAATCTTTTGCATCGAGACTTTTTATGGTTGATGAAGCTTTTGCAATATTTTCGTTAGTTCGATAAGAATTTCCTGGTCGAGATTATCTTGGGGCCTCTTGCTTTCTTAGAATACAATCTTCCCCTGAAGCTAAGCATAGTATTTACTACTTTACCAAAAATTCTTTGGGGCCTCTAGAGGTCGGGGGCCCTTAGGAGTTGCTCTAACCCCAACTACCGTGCGTTACGCCACTGATCCGAAATGGCTGTAAATCGATCCCCTGTTTTTGAAGAATTTTTGAGGGTTTCAGACATGCCCTTCTCCTCAAAATCCTTAATTCAGGAAATTTACCGTGCCAAAAAAATTGCGCAAAATATTCATCACGTAGTCTAGTCTTTTAGCGATAGAATTACATTTGAAACATTTCAATCGGCCATTTTCTTAATTTTCTGTAACAGATTGCGTTGGGTCACTTTTTTCTGGGTCACCCGGTATATATTGTACACATGTAATTAGATACACTCATTTTTTTATAAGAAACCGCTTATAAGAAACGGCAGGCACAATTTTTCGAAAGTTAAGAAACAACCCTACCTGGATTTAAAAAGCTAAGAAACTTGAAGTCTTGAAATCGATCAAATTCGACAGGGTCGACCAGTTAGGCGATTTTTTAAATTCTGACTCATGTCAACGTAATTCTGAAGCCATGCCGAAGCAGGACTGCCACTAAAGAGATGACCGGCAAATTTGTTTCAATTCAAATGAATCGCGAGATTTCACATTCTGATGAGGGATTACTGTGATGAGCTTATGACAAATGAGAATGTTCTTCGTTCTTAATATGATTAAGAATGTATCGCCGACAAATCCTATCCTTTTCCGTCACACCTTTGTGTCTACAGGGACGTAGGAAGCATCTCAAACTTGGGGGGAGCGACACTTCAGGGGTACTTTTTCATTAAGCTAAAGGGGCATTTCCTGGAATAAAAAGACGCCTCTTTGTTTAATGCAAAATCCTGGGGACACGTGCCCCCAGTGCCCCCCATTCCCTACGTCTTTGTGTGTCTACCAGTTTCCATTTCTAGCGGATGATCGCTGCAGCGAATTTGGCTAATGTGCGGCAAGCATTTCTTTCTTGCATTTGTAAGTACGGACATAGAAACGAGTTTTTTATAGACTATAAGAAAGTAAGAACGAAGTTTGTTACCACCTTTGTTACTGCTTCCATAATGAGACAAAATGGTACCTTTCCAATACTGCTCAAATTTACTCGAAATGAGTTTGTATAAATCTTTTAAAGGCTCCAGATTTCAAATAACAAATATAAATGTATAGGCCTATGAAACTTCCAAAAGCAGAAAATCCCGTCCGATTTCAGAGGGCTTTGAAATTCAATGCAAGTTAATATTCATGGTCATAAAGATGGATTTTAACTCCAAAGAAAGAGACAAACAAACAAACAAACCAACCTTCATGCAAATCGTCCAAGCCACTTCACATGTACCACTTGACTGGGTGACTTCTTCTGATTGCCAGGGAGGCTCGTCATGGAACTGCTTTACTTGAATAGCGGTTTTCAGACAACCATTCACCCATAGAAGTCAAGACCACAATGACATTATAAAATTATTGTCTCTACGTGTACAAGGAAAGGATTTCAGGAATACCGGATTTCATATGCATCACTGAAGATTGTGTCACAAAACGTGTTCCTGGCTATTTATTAGAGCATTAACGATAGAAATAATCCGTCAAACTCCATTCTTTTGGTATCCGATACCAAATCTTGTTTGCATTTTACACTGAATCCGATTCAAGTAAGAACTGCGTTTAAACTGATTATAATCGGTAGGCCAATCCCCCGCCAATCCAGACTGCATAGATTCAGAGAGTATCGAGATCAAGCCCTGACCAAACAAGCCAATATGGAACGTACGGCCATTCCTAAATGTTCCTCAATGCTTTATTTAGACTCGGGCACTTGGGAATAATCCCCCAAACCGAAAAATTGACGTAACTATTGAACTTTGCAATCTAAAGTTACGCAAAATTTGTTTTACGAAGGCAGTCTGCACTAGCTAGCTGAGTTAGGAGTAGTTGGTTCATTTGAAAACTTAATACGAAAGGCTATTCGTTGAAGGAAAAAGGTTACTAAACTACAGTGAGAGGCCTAAGAAAGGCGCAGCAGTCTCCATCACATTTGCACATAGCGGTTATGGCACGCGAAAGTCACCACAATTAGATCAACCCGGTTTATCACCAGATAAACCCAGTTTATCTGTGATAAACCCAGTTTATCTGTGATAAACCCAGTTTATCTGTGAAAAACCCAGTTTATCAAAGAGAAACAGGTAAACCAACAATGTTTGTCAAACGTGGCCAAAAATAGCAAAACATGACCAGACATTTAAGATTTGCCTGCGAAGCAATGCTTTCCCATTTGCCCTTTTTGGTCCATTTGGTCACTTATCACACAGTTGCGTCAGAGCAGGATTTGTTTGGCAATGTTTTTTTAAAAAGTAATGCAACGTTTTGTGACGTTGCCAGATTGACTAATTTTGCTTGACTGAGTTTGCCCGATTGACCAAGTTTGACCGAGTTTGACCTTTTTAATTATCATCATTATTATTGATAATATCAGCTTCTTGTCAGTTGGTACTTAATAATAGCGAGCTTCCTACAAACGAAGAACTATCCTATGTCAGTGAATGTTCGGCCGACATGTATTTCGTGTGCTATCTAACAAACTCTAGCTTATCAAAGCAAAAACACAAAAGGATATGAAAGAGGTACTTTTCCAATATAGTTAGAATTNTAAAAGTAATGCAACGCTTTGTGACGTTGCCAGATTGACTAATTTTGCTTGACTGAGTTTGCTTGATTGACTAAGTTTGACCGAGTTTGACCTTTTTAATTATCATCATTATTATTGATAATATCAGCTTCTTGTCAGTTGGTACTTAATAATAGCGAGCTTCCTACAAACGAAGAACTATCCAAATCTATCTATGAAATCTTGACTAAGTTCTCAAACTCATGGAACTCACGTCAAATCCGCCACTGGATGAGGGGGTGACCTATGTCAGAAGCCTAAGTCTAATCCTAAGTCGATCCTATGTCAGTGAATGTTGAGCCGACATGTATTTCGTGTGCTATCTAACAAACTCTAGCTTATCAAAGCAAAAACACAAAAGGATATGAAAGAGGTACTTTTCCAATATAGTTAGAATTCAGGAGTACTATGCATATTTTGAGTACTTGGAACGCGCCATCGGGAAGGGTATACGGTATCGACTTTCCCAGTTTGGTATGAGAAAGGATATCAATTTTCATGATTTTGATATGAAGAAGAACAGTGTCAATGCTGGTGACTTTGGCAAAAAGAACGAATAAATGGGCCATTTTTGCAAATTTGGTACAGACCTGTGGTTGGGTTACCCTGGGTACCAGCCTCTCTAACATAAAAACAGTAGGCCCGAGTAGCAGGCTCAGGCTCTCGTGGAGTCTGATTCCAGGATTCCAAGATTCCAGTCCGTTGAATAGGCTAAGCTACTTTTCAAATGAGCTCAGCCGATTTGCACCGGAACGAGGTTTGGGCGCACTGTACCAGACTCTCTGTTTTTATGTTAGAGAGTCTGGTACCCAGGGTATGGTTGGGTATACATTTTCGAAACAAGGGTTGACTTTACATATTCGAGAAATTAATAGGGGGTATGTTCTTGAAAATTGGGTAGTAGGCCCCCAACCAAAATCTGACCAAGTGCCCCCCTTTAGGGTTAGGACCATTTTTTAAGTGCTGTGTTAAAAGGGGAAAACGTAATCCTTTGTTGGACTCATAAAGCCAGTTTCCACCCATGCAAACACAGCATATCAAACTTTTGAGATATTTTTACCAGCAATTTTTCAGGTTTGGCCTCTTCACAAACATTGCATGAGAAGCAGAATTTGATTGAAGATGTTTCTGAGGAAGCTCTGGAGACCTTCTCGACAGCGTAAATGCGATTCTGCAACCAAATGGTTTATTGAACCATTCTCTCCAAGAAATGGTCAAAAATTCTTTTATATGTCATGAAAGGCTACCAGCTGATACAAATATCAAAATACTATTGGCAACATTAACATACGTCCGTGCTTCAGAAAGCTTTCAATGAATGAATTTAAAACTAAAATTCCCAGTCATCATAGTTTCTTCTCTCATACAACGTAGTATGTATCATCTTGTACCTGTAATCTTTATTTTAAGTATCCGTATTTTGAGTAGCATTTAGTAAACGTTAGTCAGTTGCATGTCTTTATGGAATGGCCATGGAGCTGTCATTGTCCTTTGCTCCTCATGGTATCGTACCTGTAGCGTTGTATAGTAATTAAAAAGTATAGCAGAATGTAGCCTGCATTGTAGTATTTTATATGGATGGAAAAAAGTTCTAAAATACCGTCAAGCAATATTTTATGACATGTGGCCAAACGGAGAAACATGTTCTTGCTCTTGGCCAGCAAATCTCAAATGTTCGGCAAACATTGTTTGTTGTCTGATATACTGACGATGATGTCAGGAATTGTGGACACGGCATTCACACGAAACCGACACTCACAACTTAAAAACGGCGAAAAATGTCGCGAATAGGCCTCCCGTACACATGAAAGCGGCACATTTTTGGCGGCAGATTTTTAGGACGGTATGTTTTGAAAACGGAACTCTAACTGGCACATTTTGAAAACGGCATCGTGTGAACGCTTGAAAATGATGAAAGCAGAACAATTTCGCCATTTCAGGCTGAATTGTTCCTCATTTCATTGGCATCAAACTCGTTGGGGATTAAAACAAATTCGTTGCCGTCACATTTTTCACTGTGTTCAATTTGGGCTGGGATCGTAGTCTTCAACTGTGCTTCAAAGAGCCCAAGACCAAACAAATTATGCACACTTGAAATGAAAATATCTACCGATCAAATGTTTAAAGGGAATCTAAGCATATAGAAGCCCTTGATACAAATAGCTACGCGAAGACAGTAGGCTATCGCACGTGCCGCACCATATTTGGGTGACTGATCTACGTCAACAGGAAATACTGATATCTTATAGGCTAGAATTTAATCGCAAGTGGCTTGAGCCACTTTTATATGCTTACATTCCCTTTAATGAATAATCGGAAGAAGTAAATAGGGATTAGAGAATGACAATATCAGGGCAAAAAACGCAATTGCCTGGCCAGTTACTAAATATATTGTCTCGTTGTTTTCTCGCAGCTCTACTGTTATGTGTTCACCATTGTTAGAACCAAGAGTTGTAAAATTAAAGTACTTGCGCCAGCGCCAACGACGGCAGATAATGTTACAATAGGATCCGTTGCCTCTGATGGACACCCCCACACTATGATCCAGACAGGGAATTAATCCCAAAAAATGAAAATACAAGTATACACTATTTGAGGGTTTCATCATGGGGATGAGACATTGAGCTATTCGATAAAACAAAAATTTCTTAAATCCGTCTTATAAATCCAGAGATATGATTTTTTAAAGGTTGACTAAATTGCGAACTGTTGTTTACATTGCAATTTCCGGCCTTTTGTTTGTGTTATCGTTGAAAACCCATACATTCAAGTTCTTGTAACTCTTCAACAAATGCACCGATTTTTTGAAACTTTTTTTTATTTTACAGATAAACACCTAAGCTATCTAGAAATTGGAAGCTATTTGCAAAATCTCAAGTTGGTATATCAATATTTGTCAAAATGGTGTATGACCTTTTTCAGCACAAAAACCAGGCAATTTATCAAAATCCCGTCTGTTATAGTGAAAACAAAAAATCTAACCAAATCTAACTCTTCAAAAAAAAAATCAAAATTGAATATGATGTCTTGAGAGAATTTCTACCAAAGGATTCGTACAGCTTCGTACAGGAAAAAAAGTTATCACACATTTGGTATGATAGGC
>REGL01000180.1:51702-64383 GCA_004194395.1 Aurelia aurita complex sp. Pacific
TGTGGGGCTACTGTGGAGGAAATGTAGCTTTAATTGTCTCTGTTATTACACCGTTGCATAGGTCAGGCTTCCACTTAGAGTTTGATACTTTCTTTGAGTCAATCGGACAAGTGGTTGCTTATTTATGGCAGACGACAAGCAAAAGAAGTGCTTTCTTCAAAAACAGCCCTTCTGTTGTTCTATAGCAATGTCAAAAATATGTAACTTTCAAAGAAATTGTTCCAGCACTGTATAAGAATTTTTTCTGCATTCTGAAAAGGGATAATAGCGTTGTTTACCTAGAACACAACACCGTCAATCCTTTTAAAAATTTAGAGGAAAGCTGAATATGCATGCATATACACTTACAACTTATTGACATCAAATGTGTCACAGAAGGCCTTGAGTCCTTTTTCAAGTAAGACATAATTGATTGCTGCTATTACAGGTACAGCTGCTGCCAATATCCTTGAATGTGTAGTATCAAACCTGCATCATCAAGAAACACAGTGCAAATCAAATTTACTGTATGCATATTAAAGGGCAAGTCCGGGGTCAGTATGATTGATGATAAATACAAGATAATACTGCTATGAATGATGTATGATACTTTTTTCCACCATTTTTCCCCTAATCCTTGTGAAATTACATATTCAAATAAGCAATTTGAGCAAAGTGACGTCATATCGCGCAAACTAAAACGAGGCTGTATGATTATTTTTTTGCCTCTTGATCGTAGCAAGCCTCTTTATCGTGTTCTCGTGCCATTTTCATTGCATATTTCAATGCATGAGTACATGATAAATGGCATGCAGTGATTAAGAGGCAAAAAACAATCCCAAAGCCTCCTTTTTGTTTGCGCGATATGACGTCATTTCGCTCAAATTGCTTATTTGACTACGTTATTTCACAAGGAGAAGGCGAAAAATAGTGGAAAAAAGTATCATACATCATTCATAGCAGTATTATCTTGTATTTTATCATCAATCATACCAACCCTGGACTTGTCCTTTAAAGGCAGTGTGTCACGCATCTGATTGGGTTATAAGGACAATGCAAAGAATAGGAGAATTAAATGGCTACTAATCCTAATGACTTTCTATGACCGTAGAAAGTGTTAATGAACAACCTTCCTTCCTATATTCCAAATGCATAGATTCAGAAAGACGTTCTTCGCTGTGAACTCTGACTTTGTTGCAGCCAATCAGATACGTGGCAGACTGCACTGAATCATAATATCATTCTGTCAGATCTGCAACAACCCAAAATTATTCACGCGAAACACTTCAATTGTTGAAATTTGCAGGCATTTACAGGTGACATCTAATTTTGAGACAGACAATAGTTGGAATGACACTATAGTACAGGCATTGTGAACACTAACATGGCAAGAATGCATAACTAATCTTAAGAATTTTCAAGAATAGACCTGTAGTTATTCTACAAAGAGTATGGACTGAGCAACATTCTAATACATCTTTGTATGAAAGGTTCACTTGAGTGTCTACTACTGTTGCACACATTCAAAAATTCCACAAATGTACCCCATAGCATATCATATCAGTCAATTAAGACTCTTTTGTAGAATAGCTTGGAGGTCTACTGTATTCATCTCATCACGTTCAGTTAAGAACTCTTGAGTCTTATGGATGGACTACAAATCTTTTTATGCAAGGGGATCATAATTTGTGGAGGGTAAATAAATCAAAATGAAAGCATTTTTAGCAGCTTTTGCCTAAGGAAGGAAAATCTTCCTAACACATTCAATGAAATTGATTAGCAAGGGTCCTTATAAGGCTCTGGAGGAACAGAGCAGAAACAGAACAGAACAGAAAAATTTGAATCCAGCCTCTATCACAACTGCTAAAGTGAATGGAATGAATCTTTGTAGTATCGTAAAGTAGTTTGTAATAGAAATCCTGATATAGTAATTGTAATAGTATCTTGTATTTAAAAATCTTTGATTGAATATAAAAAAGGCTCTGAAGCAGGCAGGTTTGAAATTAATAAATGGAGATGCCTATTTGGCAGCGCAGAGCAAGCTTACCTGAATTTACTGGCATTCTGAAAGATCTTTACAAAGAACCACAGACAAATGACCGCTGCACCATACATTGACAGCAAATTAAACTGGCAGATGAAAGATGGTCCAGGCACAACACGTCTTTTGAACTCAAACATCTGTCCATACAGTAGACATACTTTTGCATTGCAATGTGCAATTGAAAAGGAAATAGCACATGTCAAAGAAGCAAGAAATGATAACAGGAATGCCACTGTGTCAGCTTGCATGGATGATTTTATATTATTGATAGTAAGGATTAACAGTGTCTGCAAATCAGCCTCAGTTTCCATCTGTTTACAGGGAATGATACAGGACAGGAACTTGATACGTCAAATTAGACAAATGGTAGTCAGTGGATCAGCAACCAGAAGTACATCTCATCTACAACTGAAGAAGTAAATAATTCACCTCATATTTTTTGATACAGTGCTCTACCCTGATTAGATTATCTATGGAGAGAGCTCTTCCTGAAGAAATTCCCCTGCATGCAACATCTTAAGCAACTGCTACTGTATTTATTTTTGGTTATTATACAGGGTGTCCCAAAAAATTGTGCCCCGTTTGTCTGAAGATTGCGACAAAACGGCAAAAGATTCTCGCCAAACATTTGCATGATGGTGCTCTTCAGATGTTCAATTAAAGTTTGCCACCATCCCCATGAAAATCCGTTGAAAAATGATGGAGCTATGACATTCAGGAGACCAAATTTGACCGATCACCGAAACCAGCGGTCGGCCATTTTGTCTTACTATTTTGCAGCGATAAATAGCTTCATGGATTGAAGATGAAACAGCAGCCTCCATTGTCATAGCTCTCATGAAAATTCCGATAATCCTCGGAGAGTTCCACTATTTCTGACCTCACAGAAATTATTTCTTACCTCACGTGAAGATACTTTTCACTGCAAAAGAGCAAGACAAAATGGCCGACTGCTGGTTTCAGTCATCAGGCAAATTTGGTCTTCTGAAGGTCATAGCTCCATCATTTTTCAGCGGATTTTTACGGAGATAGTAGCAAACTTTAATTGAATATCTGAAGAGCAACATCATGCAAAAGTTTGGCAAGCATATTTTGCCGTTTTGTAGTAATCTTCAAGCAAACGGGGCACAATTTTTTTGGGACACCCTGTATGTATGTTTATGTGATTTGTGGTCACTGTATGTAATTAGACTTTCAGTAAGATATTGTATGGTGAGGAATTTCAAAATATGAAACTGGAACTGCACAGAACTGAAGTGATCCTGCATCACTAGGGCCATTTTGAAATCGTTGTACTGCTGCCAACTATCTCTGGGACATGGTGCACAAATTTAGATAACCTGGTGCACAGTGCACAAAATCAGTGAAAATTTCAGGAATTGCTCCTTAAAAATGCCCAAAAATGTACTGGAAATTGCCTTCAACTGTATGTGACCTTTATAGAAAAACTTTGGTGGAGATAATTTTATCAGCACTTTTATATTGCTGCCAAAGGCTTGGACTTTGGTGGGTATATTCTTTGAGTTTAGCCAGTCATTGGCTTGGCTGTTATTGCCATGTGGCTTTGAGTTTCTTTTGTTCTTCTGGTGTTAAATTGGCTTGTTTGTATCATTAACTTGTTCTTCACACAAACCACCCTGATGAGTGTGTGCCGAAACGTGTTTTTAGTTATTGGTCGTGGCTCTATTGCAGCTGAATTTTGTGGCCCCGCTGGCAGTTTAGCACTCTTTTCCAAATGGGATATGTTGCCCAATTAGGCATCACTTTTCAAATTATTTCAAATTGGGCAACAAAAATAGAACACAGTTTCCTACAGTGAATTTGTGTTTTCAGATGCTGGATACAAATCTTTCAAAACGTTGTCATACCTATATACCATGCCATTTTCTGCACTGTTGCAGTTTTGCATTTTGTTCCCAATCAGATAACAGATTGTTTCCTTATTGGGAAATGTTGCCCAGCTGGGCAAAATTTCCCAATTGGCCTGGGTGAATTTGGTTGCATATTTTCAGAAGATCTTTGGCGAAGAGAAAGTTTTTCTCCATACAAAGCCCTGGTGGAAAGTTTGTTTTTGCAACATATGAGGTTTACCCTATGCCAGTCATTTATAAGCAATGGACCTATTGTTTCACCGCTGTTTTCAACATTGCTCCATGCAACAGATCTTTGGCGTAATGTTTTCCAGTATGGAAAGTGGGGCAATTCATGGCAAAACCTTGGTTGTGCCAGAAGGGTCCTCTGTTGTTTATCTAGTGTCTGCTTTGAATACCCTATTGTTTTTCTAAAGTGCCCCACTTTCTGTTCATGGCCAGAAGGAGTGGTGGTGGCCAGTTCAATTGGGAAAGAGTGATGCTGAATTGGCTGCCTTTATCAAATTTGAAAAGACAACAAATTCAACAAACTGCAGCTTCTCTGATCTGAAATAAGAATGTCTAAACTTCACTGTGTTCACAATCTGCCACTTGGGCTTCAACGATTCTCTTCGAATCGATCCATTAAGGCCCAAACCAAACGAAACCACCGAGAATCAGAGACTAATCAATCAGAGCAGGTCAGTCAGGTCAAAAAACTTTGACAGACGGCGAAGCAACCATCCAGTGTTTCTAGTAAGTAAAGTTGGTATAAAATGCAGCCCAAAATAAGAAGTATGCAAGAACAGTGTTTTTTTTTACAATAAATACATACCTGGCCATAACAGCTACGATTTTGTACAGGTACTTTGCATCTGGTATCGAGCATAGATCGACCATCTTTGCTTCTGCAAGGCCCAGACCCTTTTGACCCTTGGCTCAGACCAGACCTCTAAAGGCTCCCTCGCAGCAGTTAAAGTTTAGAAAGGAAAGTGGTCTGTGTAACGGAGCGCTAATCCGTGTTCAGAAGTTTTTTCACAATCCGAAGAAAAATTAATGTATGCAACTAATAATTCGCATTATTACTATTTGTTTTGTTATCAAAAAGAAAAGCCTTTCTCCTGCGAGGAACTCACATTACAATACAAAGAATAGGAGATTTGAATGCCTGCTAATCCTATTGACTTTTTACGACCGTACAAAGTGATGACGATCAGCCCTCGTTTATTTCAAACACACCTATTCACAAAGACATCCGTTGTGTTGATCACTGACTTCATTGCAGCCAGTCAGATGTGTGAAGGAATGCCCTCAATTATTTCGCAATTCAATTCATCGGCTGAACACGGATTAGCGCTCCGTTACACAGACCACTTTCCTTTCCAAGTGGTCTGAAACACAGCCTAAAATTACAATATTTTCAAACGAGTGGGTAGAATCAACTTCATCCATAATTTGTTCATACAGCATCTGAGGAAAGGGCAATTCCTACAGGGGGTTTGGTACACATGTGCCTTTGAGAATTCAGAGTTAGGACCCATAACCAGGGCAACATTTTGAAAATATGACCCCATAGCCACGGTAAAATTTGAAATATGACCCCATAAACAGGGCCAAATTTTCCACAAGAATCGCGACAAGACTATGCTACGTATCATTTGTAGAGCAAAATTCCTTTTTACGAAAGTGTTTGTCGTAATAGACAGTAATACCAATAAAATGCTAACACTTACCCATCTACACCAAATCAAAATCTCCGTATTAAGCAGACCTATAACCTGGGCAAAATTCACGAAGTATGACTCATAACCGGGGCAATATATCGCAAATTAACCCATAACACAGGCAGGCACATGTATACCAGGCCCCCTATATGAGTTACCCCCTCCCCCTCGACAGCGCCATGGGCGCCATGTTTCTAATGGATAAAGAAGTTCATACATTATCAAGACTAGAATTTCCGCGCTGCGCCTGCGGCGCCTTCAAGTAGGGAGCGTACGACAAGAGTTCAAAGATGGGATAGACTTGCCCTAAGTCTATTTCGTCAAAATAATTTCGTCAAAAAAAATTGAAGGGAAAAGTGAAAAGCGAAATGTTTCGTAGCATACTTTCAGACAGACTTATTACAGTTAACGAAATAGACTTGGGGCAAGTCTAAAGATGGGATCGCACAAGTCTAAATAGGCTATTGTATATTCAATCTCGGCACTTGCATGAACAAAGCAAAACCAAAATAGGATGTATGAAGGTTTTTTCGTTGTTCTGCTTATTTCTGACGCCAGTCTGGTTAGGTCATGATGAAGACAGACGTTTTTACAATGAAATGTGGGAGTTCTGGTAGTGATAAGCTATTTAAGGATAGTCTAATCCAACGAAAAAACGGTGTTAATGACTGGCATAAACGAAGATTAGTTTGATCTGGGATTAAACGAAGGGTAGAAAGCTTTCAAAATGAGGAGATTTTTGCATAGATTACAAGAAGTTAGTGCAGATTAGTCTTAACAATCATAGGCGAAGCAGCAAAGAAAATCAAGAAAATTTGTTCACAGTTGTTAATGATAATTCTATAAATAGATCTAACGGTTAAAACAGTTCTACACAGGACAATTTGTGCGCGAATTTCGATATAACTTATAATCTTCCTTAGTTGTTAATGATAAAACAGTTCTACAGGAACGTGGCCTTCTATCAATTTAGAATATTCTTTCGTTCCATAGATAAAGCAGTAATTCATTTGATCAATCCTATCATTCTTCTGCATAACAAATTTACTTGAAGTGCTTTTCACCTTTTCTAAGTTCTTTGCAATATTCTAATTCAAACTGCCGCAAGATTAGGTTTCACTTGCATTCAGCATTTTCCACGGTAGGTCAACTCCAGTAAGGGTCCAAGTGTAACCACGCTCGTCTACGAATTTTCTGAGAAAGGTGGTAACATTTTCAGTGAATCTAGGAAAGAGAATGCAATAAAAAGGGTAGTGCTTTGAACAAAATCCTAGATTTTCAAAGTCAGAGGTGACAATATATTCCCTGTATTCATAATCATACAAAAGATAATAAATAGTCAGAAAAAATAATTATTGCAACATCAGTCAAAGGCAGCTGATATATTTCATTCTAACATTATCTAAGGCTTGATATTTCACTCAGCTAGCTATTTATCACGTTGCTTAGTAAGTCTTACCTCATGCATTTGTCATAGAAATCTTGTAAAAAGGGAGCAATATTTTTCACATTTGTCAGAGAAAAACTTGCAGAAAAAGGGTCCACTTGAAAAGTTGCCAGACAAGCATGGTTACACTTGGACCCCTAGAGTTCACCTGCCGGGGCATTTTCATTCACTCGCGTTGTTTTTTCCTCTTGTTTGTTTTTTCGTGCCCTCCATATCCAGCGTTTTGAGCGCACGGGCGCTGCGACCAAGATCGAGCGCGTTCCCTAATCTCTGGAATTAATCTCAATTTGATTTGGCGCGCACCTTCTTCATTGGCCATATCGTGCACGATGTCAGGTTCTTGAAATATGATTGGTTCTTTCGGTAGCGATTGCCAGCGCCGCGATTGGAGTTTAATTTGTTCCTACTCCCAAAACGCCCAAAGATATGCCGCTGTGATAAAATTGATCGCTAAAGTTTTACCAACTGCACGTGCTCTTATTTGGTTGCAGCGCCCGCGCGCTCAAAACGCTGGAAATGGAGAGCAACCTCTAGTGCATGTTGTAGAACCATTCTAGGATTATGCGAGGGGCGTATCACTCTCTAACAATCTCGTACACCCTTGGCAAAAATCCTTTTGTTTTCAAGAAAAATCCGTAAAAAATCTCTGAAAATCCTTTTGTTTTAAAAAATCTCGTACGCTTTTTCGGAAGAGTGATATACCCCTCGGGATTATGCATATCGAGTGTAGACTTATGACGATGAGTCCCTTGTATCTCTGCAGTAAACCTTGCTCAACAGGGAATGAAACAGTGAAAAATCTGACCCTATCTTCTACATTCGATCGATCCCATCTGGATCGAGCGACTGCTTCAGCTCTGTTCTATGCACAGTGATCCAGAGCATGTAATAAATTGCAAAAAATGAATTTTCGAAAATTGAAAAAATACACGACAGACTTTATGGAGGACATCCTGAGGATTAACATGAAACAAACAGTTTTAAAATCGGACCACTGAGTGCGGAGAAATGAATTTTTGAAGGTGGCCTAAATTTCATATGGTTGTTTACATTGACATTTCCGGTACAAGTGTCAAAATAACGTAAATTTCAAAATATTGAAAGGTCATCTTGCCTTTGTCCGATTTTAGAATTTTTTCTTTTAAATGAAAGGTAATTCTTTCGTCTTTAATGCCATCTAGTTGCTGGATTCATACGGTAAAGGGTTATCCAAGAACTATGCAAAGTTATGTCCCTTGTACTCTACCCAAGAATCCTTTTTCAAAACTGGGAACTTCGACTTAAAAGTTGAAAACAAAAAAAGCAAGCGTTTGCAAGCCTTAGCGATTAATTTTTTATTAAACTCCAGCGTCTTCTGAGTGTCTACCTGAAATCTTTCGTTCGGATTCGTTCAAATTAATTGTCAACAGTTCTTTCAAAATTGTTGGCAAAAGTTATGATGATTATGATGAACATTTTAGTCAGGCATCTTCTTGATTCCTATTTGCCAAAACAAAGAGCAAATTTCCAATAATTTTCATGGCATTTTCTCAAAGTATAAGTAAAGTTTCCTTTTAAGTTATCAGACTTACTGGGAAAAATTACTGATGGGATTTTAATTTGAAAGGGTATCTTTTTATCGTGAGTATCAAGCGACAAATTTATATTCGCTAAACAATAAATTAACCAAAATACAGGATGTCTCATAGTGTTCCTTATTCTGTAGAAAATAAATCATCAATGATATTACTACCATTATCGCAAAACTGCTTGTTATATTAGCTCCAACTGCTACAAAGCCATGGCAAAATGTACTGAGAATTGTGACATAAAGGGGGGGGGGGCAGACACAACAGTGGCAGCCAAATAGAATGAACCAATAAGTACATGTGCATGTAAAGAGTGTCACAAAAATTCATTTTATCACAAATAAGATTAACAAGAAAGAATCGAGAGACTTGTGGCGTGTGACTCTTTTTAGCAGAACTGCAGAGTTCGTCTCATATTTAGGAACAAAGCTTTTATTTTTGATGCTCTTGAAAATATCCTCAAACTGCTTTTGTGACAAAAAACATTTTCGCATCCAATCCGATGAATTATTCTTTCCATTATGTCTGTAAACTTTATTTATGCTTTGAGAAAACTCCAAGGAAAATTATTGGGATTTTGCTCTTTGTTTTTAGCATAAAGGAATTGATAAATTGCCTGACTAAAGTATCATCATAATCATCATCATCTTTTACCAACGATTTTGAAATAATTGTTGACAATTAATTTGAACGACTCAGAACGAAAGATTTCAAAGAAGCATTCACAAGACATTGGAGTTTAATGAAAAATTAGTCGCTAAGGCTTGCAAACGCTTGCTTTTTTTGTTTTCAACTTTTAAGTCGAAGTTCTCAGTTTTGAAAAGGATTCTTGGGTAGAGTACAAGGGACATAACTTTGCATAGTTCTTGGATAACCCTTTACCGTATGAATCCAGCAACTAGATGGCATTAAAGACGAAAGAATTACCTTTCATTTAAAAGAAAAAATTCTAAAATCGGACAAAGGCAAGATGACCTTTCAATATTTTGAAATGTACGTTATTTTGACACTTGTACCGGAAATGTCAGTGTAAACAACCATATGAAATTTAGGCCAACTTCAAAAATACATTTCTCCGCATTCAGTGGTCCGATTTTAAAACGGTTTGTTTTATGTTCATCCTCAGGATGCCCTCTATAAAGACTGTCGTGTATTTGTTGCATTTTCGAAAATTCATTTTTTGCAGTTTATTCCCTAATTTTCGTATTCTGGATCACTGTGCAACGGTCACTCCTCAGAAAGGAAATGCGATAAAAACCACGGTAAGCAGACACTTAATCAACGAAACCTGGTATTCATCTGAAGGAGAACGTTCACTTTACCTGGTGAGTGCAAAATAAGTCTTTTTATGCTGCAATTTCCATGCTTTTAAGACCAAAACATACCAGAGAAATCTTCCGCAGCAACACCTGCCGCAGCAACTTCCTTCAAATCTAGTCAACTGCGTCAATCGAATCAAGTGCTCGAAACTTATTGCTCTTTGCCAAATCTCGCAATCTGATTGGTATTCTAGGAACCTCAGAGCTGGCTGCAACGTCTGTTTGATCATTTGTCAAATATTTCATTCTATCAGCGATATAAAAACAAAACAGTGGCCTAGCTTCCCAGACTTTCAGATAACTTTAGCAGAGGGTCTTTGAAATGGCCACAAGATTAGGTAAGTTTTATCCCTCAGGCAGCTGTATTTTAAATGGCCGCAAGATTAGGTAAGCTGTATCCCTTTTAACCCTATCTCACCTGGGCTTTTTGAAGCGGTCAATACCTGAGGGGGGGGGGGGTGGATTCCACCCCTCCTCTTTTTCTTCGCTGTTATAGTAGCTATAATCTTTAAACTTGGTAAATAGATGGACTTTGCTGCAAACAATCAAAATCCCTTCATTAGTTTTGATGAGCCAGAAGATAAAATGATAACAAATAGTGAAAAATTGATATTGAGAAATAATAATGATGTAAACAAAAGATAACAAGGGAGGGTAATTCCAACCCCACCCCCAAGGGCCCACAGCAAATTGTTACTAGTGCTGTAAAGTTGTTGTAGGGTTTTAATCATAGTTAATCAGTTCCAGTATACAAGTATATGTTGAAATAAGAAAATTTTTACTGATAAGTTGTTGGTAAATGTCATTTAGCTTCAAACGTAAGATGCAAATCTTCAGCTGATGTCCTGTAACCACAGGGTCCTTCAGCTAACCCAGGAGTTCAAACCGAGTCATGGCCCCTAGGGTCGCCCAAAGACCCCCCACATTTCGGGGCAACTTTCCACGGCAGATTTACAGCAAAGTACCATAAGTCCCTTTCAAGCCATTCAAGTCAAAGAAAATGTCATGAAATTTTACACCCACCTTTTTAAAGATTTGAAAGATTTGAACCCTATGCTAACGGTGCACATATTTTTGGGACACAATGTAGTTTAAGACTCCGGAGACAGAATTAGGCAATGCAATTAGATTTTTATACCATCAATCAAGGCGGCACGATGCAGCTGCAATTATGCAAAGTATCTAATTTAATAATTCATTGAAGAGACCCTTTGCAGAACACATTCAAAGTCGCAAAGAAGGCGAAGCAAGTGTTCAAAACAGCCATGAAAACCTTGAAAAAACGGTAAGTCTATAATTAATGGAAAATAAAGAACGGAGATGAAGTATAACTTAGCAATATGTCAGGTTTTAACAATTCCTTATTGAAACTGGGGAAAGGCTTCGCATTACACAACTTTCATGGCATCTGTCGATGTCAGTACCGAGAGTTTCTCTTTTCTTATATATAGAGCCAGGTGAGTACAAAAAATGGCAGACATTTGAAACGATACTGCCCCCAGAATATCAAAACGATAATGGTGAAAACTGCATTGTTTCATTGGCGATATGTTCAATTAGATTCAGTCACTTACTCGGATTTAGTCGGTCACTCCTTCCCGTGGACATGGGAGATTTTCTGCCGAAAGCCCCCTTTCAAAACCTGCAAAAACGAATTAAAATTGACGAGCAAAATTTCCTCAGTTTCCTTCCTGGCAATAATGACATTTACATGTATTCATGTATTTTTTCCTCTTGGAAGAATGAAATTCCCCTGAATAAGGTATTCATATCAGGGGGAAGTCCTTTTGATCCTCCCATGAGAATAGCTCGTGCCAAAGCACGTTCAGGTTATTGCTGTAAGTCAATTATAGGGTAAGACGGGGTAAAGTGAACTATTTTGGAGGTTTTTCAAGGATATGCTAAAGATATTGTAGCTGAGGGCAAAGTTTTTAACGTTCTTTTGACATTATGTCTTTGGGTCACTTTATCCAACAAAAATATTTTTCAAATCTTTTTCCATTGTCTCACAAAAGAGCTTTCTTTGGTGACCGCTCTGCCTAGTTCACTTTACCCCAGGCCAGGGTAAAGTGAACTACTTAGCAATTGTTCGATAAAACCAAAATAATGCTGGTAATACCCGAAAACATTATTTATTTTGCAACTCTGAGGAGTTCTTCGCATGCCAAAAAGAAACAAACCCAAACATTTCACAAGAATGATATTTTAAAAAATTAAATGGTGACCGATGCTGAGAACGATCTTTGCAGATCAAATATGAACCAAAACTATTGCGAAAGTCACAAATTCGAGTCAGATTGCGAGACCTGAATACAAGTCGATGAACAATAAGGAGAATATACTTGGAAAATACTATAGCTCCCTGCTCTGCACCTAACGGAAACTGTCCGCTCGGTCATTCACCAACATCTCACCCCTATCAAAGCATGCTACGAAAGAGAGCCATTCACAAAATCATGACATACGTGGAAAACATAATGACTGCCCAAAGCTTTATCATATAAACGTTAAAAACCAAAATACATATGAAAATCATCTTTCTCTAATAACCAACAGTTATTCGTGGCTTCTTGCTTCTCAAAATGTACGCTAGTATATTAAAAGAAAAACTCTTTATAAGACTTGTAACTCTCACATCAGATTTCGAGTTTTGTAAAGAGACACTGTACGTTTAGAGATAGGCGGGAATGCAATCGTTCCGCTGTTCGGCTCAATATCGTTCCGTTCCAAAAATGAAACGCTCAGGGGTC
>REGL01000180.1:116622-127204 GCA_004194395.1 Aurelia aurita complex sp. Pacific
CAATTAAAGCGTGGAAGGGTGACAGTTGCTCATGCAAAATATGTAGATAAAGAGTCCGTGGGAATTTCACCAGAAATATTTCGGTATTATAATCATGTATTTATCTATTCATTGTAATTAGTATTCCTTTTTGTGTAAATAGTTGGTCTTAATTAGTTCAATTTAGAACTATCAGTTTTTTTTAACCAACTGTAAATAATGTCATAATAATAATGATAATAATAATAATAATAATAATAATAATAATAATAATAATAATAATAATAATAATAATAGTCATGGGTTGTGACCCGCTCCCTTGGGATGTAAATTCGGCGATGAGAACTGCCAGTGCTTAAAGCAGAAAATATAATAATAATAATAATAATAATAATAATAATAATAATAATAAGAACTCTACTGACATTTAGACAGTATGCGCTATGACGATAATAATAATAATAATAATAATAATAGTAATAATAATAATAATAATAATAATAACAATAATAATAATAACCAGGTAGTATTCTTATAAGCAAAGTTTGAATTGAATTGAATCTTCCCCTCAGGATATCACTATGAAAGCAATTACATAATATTCAAATCCATCACGGACTAAATAAAATGCTTACCCGGGTCGATGCCTTTCAGTTTAAGCAGCCGGTTTTCTAAATCTTCACCTGCAGTCGCTTTTCCATTACCGAAATCATCATCATCGTTCTCCAACTTTGCCTCAGCTAAAGCAGCCTCCATAAGTCGATTAATTTCTTCTTGTTCAGACAGTTTTGGTTGCGGTGTAAGAATCTGTTCTGAGAAAAAAGAGAGCTCGACATTGAAAAGATCCTACCAGGCTTCAACAAATCTTAAATACTACGATTTGCCACAATGAATACAGTAAAAACCCGCGTATAAGAACCCAGTGGATTAAGAACCTGCAGGCTGAAATTTTGCAATTTGCAATTAGACCCCAAATTGTATAAGAACCCATTTAATCTGGAATTGAAATAGAGATCATGGGGTCTTACTCCCAACGGAAGTTTGTGGAAGAATCAAACATGTTTATATTACCCGATAAGCATCTTTTGAAAGCTTTTCTCTGGATTATATAAACACTTCTGATTCCTCCACAAATTGCTGTTGGGAATAATACCTCATAAACTCAAGTGATGTGAAATGACAGTAAATAATAGGCCTGAAGTTTGAATCTGAAGAAAAGAAATTCCTGAAAGCCCTGAATGAAATAAGAACCAATTTAAGAACCTGACAAGCCTCATTTCCCACTAAATACCGAAAACATAAGAACCTAGTTAGGCTGATTTGCAAAATTGTAGGTTCTTACATGCAGGTTTTTACTGTATACCGTTTCCCATTTGATCACCGAAGTTAAACATGGCAGGGAAGATCATTACCAGGATGGGTGACCTCCTGGTATCGTAGGCACACCACGTCCCCAGGGTGTAAAATTGGTACCTTAGTAATGAAGGCATTAAAACTTTCGAGCGCCGACTGTATGGCTGCACTAGTCAATGATATACTCCTCTGGGAGTACAAATATATGTAATGGTTCGTAGTGTAGTTGTATATAGTTTAACGTTGTGTGTCTTTATGTATTGGCCACAGGGTAGTCATTGTCTTGTCTTGTATATTATTGCCTGACTGACGTTTCAAAAACGAGACAATACAAGAATCCCGCCAATCCTATTGGTTAATCGCACACTTCCCGCGGTTTTCCCGCAGCCTTGTATAATACGATACAAGGACGCGTTTCTGTCACCACAGCAACTGATTTAGGCCTGTGAGATTTTCAGTAAACTAGAGCGACATAACAGTAACAAAATGCGTTTGACCAAATGATATAAGTCAAAATTAGAAGCTATCAGGTAATAAAACTCATACTAACCGGTTTTGTGTTGTACAGGAAAATATAAAGCCCTCGGTCTTATTGCACAGATCTCGCAAGCTCGGTCTGTACTTTTAAGACCTCGGGCGTTATATTTTCCTGTACAACACAAAGCCAGGTAGTATGCGCATAGTAATTAGAAAAGTATACGTATAGAAAAGTATTCGTACATTACTCTTCTGAGCACTTGTTGCTTGCCTGCCTGTTAATTTCTCGAATCTGTCATCTATGTTTTCTTCAGTGTGTGCGACAGTGTCATCTAAGAATGATGAAAAAGTAGCGATAAATATTAAGGAAATATAGTTTGCTCAAGGTCGATATGAAATGCGAGGATAAACCAATGCGCAGTTCCCTTGAAGATAAAAAAAATCGCTGCAAGGGGAAAAAGCAGAAAAGATTATATTTACAGAGCTGTAAAGACAATAAATGCCATGAAAAGTTTAGAGGTGCTGCCAGTAAGATATGAACAATTTCTCGTAGGAAACCAAGCGAGAAACAAGCACCGATACATGTGAGTGAGCAAATTGGGCCTAAGAATCTACACATGCTTACCAATCGGGCCTAAATCAATATTGAAACGAACTTGCGCATTTCATATCGCCCTTGGTTTGTTTGTTTATAGGGAAAGATTGTCTGTGAATAAATACCCCCTGTAGACTGATTACAATATCGTGGTTATCGCTATCGATAAACAGCACAGCCATCAAAGCTTTAAAGAAGATTGCACGAATCGAGCCTCTATTGAGCCGAGATAACAACAATCCATATCAAAAATCTCCAGAAACTGTGAAAAATTCGCCAAAAATATTTGAGAGCTTACTCTTTTTAGCCCTTCCGCAACAGTTTTGCCAATAAACTTGATTTGGCAATAGTGAAACATACGATTTTTTCTTGTTGATGTTCAAGAAGTATTCCGTGATTCGCTTTTAGCTTTTCAACATTTCGTTACCATTATGAATTCGCAAAATTTGCACATCCAAGATCAAACTTTCAATCGACCTTTTCACTGCATATTTTTCAGGGTATAATCTGTCAAACAAAGCAAAGATCATGAAATCGAGTGAGTGCAAGCCAAGAAATTTGAATTTGAAAGTTAGTGCTTTTTCTAATTAGTTTTTTTTAAAACGATTAAGTGTCGGTAGCTCACGAATTTCGTCAGTTCTATCCTACCATGACTTTGAGAGCTGCGCAATGAAAGCTTTTTTTGCAAATTCAGTCCTATAACTAACTAGGGATTTGGATATCTTTACATTGCCTCGTAGCGTAGGTCGAGTGAAAGCCTCGGTTAATATTTATCACATAGGCTTTGGATATATTCATCCCACAGGCTTTAGGTGATATTCATCCCATCAGGCTAGTTTAAATATTGTGCAGAAATGGCCTAACACAAATCTAAAACAGATCACAAAATCCGTGCAGTTAGCATAAAGTCTTGGCATGTTGTTTGAAACGAGATTGATCGAACGTTATGCCGAGAACATCGATATAATGGAGCCGAAGCTTTATTCTAGGGCCAAAAACATTTCTGACGAAACATAATCTAGCAAATATTGAAACATTTCCCAGTGTAATCGCTTCACAAGAATTTTTGCGAGAAGGAACTTTGCGTAAGGTGGATGTTAAGGCTAAAGAATGATTAATATCACTCTCTCAATTTTTGAGCCGAATAAGGGCATCTTAGCTTTCTTCTATTACACTGCTAATAGAATATTCATTGAATGAGAGAATTTCGGGCTCTTCTTAAGCACTCTTCAACTGTTTTCGGAGAAACTGCTTCACCGTAACTCCTGCATTAAACAGATTTCGGTAAAACGACAACGTGGTCCACTCCCCAAAAGAAAGACGGTTTGAAACGGAAATGAAGATCTTTTGTCGGTTATCTAAGAGACAAATATCACCGCCACGTGTTTTATTAAAAAGACGGATTTGTGTTCGGAATAAGTGGTGTCCAATAAGTTGCCTAATCAGCTGCGTAAATTTCGTCATTTCATTTCATATCATATTTCTTCACTTTATTTCATGCAGTAGAGCGAGGTGACTGCACTACAGAAACGAATTCATAGGTAACAATTCATCTCAATTGGGTAAATCAGTAAGCTTGAGTTACAGTAGTGTCCCGCATATAAGAAACAACTTTTTCAATTTCAGGTCTGACATATTTCTTATAAAATTAAGTAAAATTCAAATCACGGTAGAGTTTTTCATACAAAAATCATGCACTATTGATCAACTACTCAGACACAAGCTCTATGATTGTGGTAAAAACATGTCATTTTGATTTGCATTTGTAAATTTTCACTTCCAGGAAATGATATGATTGTTCCAGAAAGGTGATTTTTGGTTAATTTTGTTAAAAAGGGGTCTCTTTCAGACCTGTACCAGTTTCTTATAAAATGAGGTCCTGGGGAACATGAAGTTTTTAGACAGAATCAACCATATAGGTGGTTTCACGCCGGAGTTGTGCTTGATTCCCCGTAGATTCATACTTTCACGTTGGAAAAAATTCTATACTGCTACGGAGAAGCTTACATTTCAATACCTCCTCCGCAGAATGATATAAATTTTCCTCCGCAAAAGCATACAAGCTGAAGCATGACTGTGGTGTGTAACTACTCATGGCTCAACCATAGACCATTTTGACATTTAGAAAAAGGATCTGGGGAGAGCAATATTTTTGCATGCAAAAAAATGCGAAACTCACCCTTATTTTCCTTTTGCCGTAGGTTTGCTAATCGTTCCCTGAGTTGAGCATCTGGATCCATCTCAGGTGAAGCGTTCGATTTCACTGCTTTGGAATAGCTGGTTTTGTCATTATAAGGAGGTGGTGCCTCTGGTAAATCGCTAAAATGAAAAGACCAACAAAAATTACAGCAATAACCTCAAGGCTATTCTCTGTTTTTTTGCCAAAGAATGTTAAAGAGCCGTTGTCACCCACGGCCATTTGCGGGCTTGCTGCAATTTTAGACAGTCTGAAAATAAAATTTAGCCTAAGCGCAAAATACGGGTCCAAAGTGCAGTGCTTAAACAGATCGATGAGTTTGACTTTCGTGGATCCAAATTTTCCACCTCGATCATATCAAATTTTTAGTGTCAAATTGAAGTGTGTCTGCAACTGAATATATCTTTTTCAATGGCAACTAAATAATGGACCAGAATGGAATGTGGATATCTAATTCCAATACAAATCCCAAAGTCCTAAAACACATAATCACACCATTCTACAGTAGTATACAACTTCGGACCGCCCTGAGAAGGTAAAAATGCAACTCACACTCTCTGTTGATTGTAATCTTCCTTTGCAGTTTTAGGTGTGGCACTCTTGGTTGCATGGGTTCTAGAAAAAAGTATCACAGTAAGACATTCTGTTTATAGGAAACTCTTCAAAAGAAACTCAACTCTCAGATCATTGAAAAATTAAGAAACTTCAGCCTCCTTAACAATTGAATATTTTAGTCTAGGAGTCCATAGCATTTCAAACAAATTCAACATATTTGTGTACTTTGTAATGGCTATTTTTCCTGTGTTACATTTGGAGTACTTGAATAGTGTCTAGACAATTGAAAAGAAAAATGAAAGGGTTCCATTAGACTTCAAATCTTATGGAACCCTACCCAGGTTAGAGCAGTCAGCAGGGTTCCATAAGACATTACAGCTTGAGGTTGAGGCATAGACTGATTATATGTTCGTATGTTATAGCTATTGATAGACTGATGGACGAGTGACAACAACAACATCAATTCACTTTAATTAGATGAGCGTAAGTGGAGGGTCCTTGTGTAGTGAGGCTAGTTGAGGCGTGGTTACAAATCTTATTGTTTGTTGAAAAATGCTTGTTTGACAAACCTTTTTAAGCTTTCAAAGCATCTGTTGCAAATGTCCTGTTCAACAGTAGAAGTGGGCAGCAGAAATTTGTTTGGAAGGCATTTACTGCAATGGACTCTGCCACAACTCTTACACGAATGCTACAAAGAAAAATACATATCTTTGTCAGTCATTGCACAGGGGCCTGTGGAAATATACTGATTTCAATTTTGCAGTTGAAGGATGTTCATGAACAAATACATAACCATGTAGATGAGCCTTCATATTTTGGTAACTCCATATGCCTCTACCAGATGACAAAAAAAAATTAGTTGAGAAAACCTTTTGCGCATAACAGAATAATCAACTGAAATCAGCAATGCAAACGCTGCTTTTGGTAGCTTAACGGTTTGGCTACACATTATAAAACTAGGCAGAGATCTAAAATCTGTTGAAATTTATCAAAAACAGGGAAATCAGTGGGCCCATTGTGTCAATGCTGCTTTGCAGCTGAAAAATGAATCCCCGGATTTTGCTGCATTTTGATGAATTAACACTCCAAACACTCTCGCTTTTTTCAAAACAAAGGGCTTTCAAAATTGAAAGTTTTAAATAAACAAAGTGTTGCAAAAAGCCCTCTCTCTCCTCTCTGAATACCTGAATCGACCTTGGTATGAAAAGTGAAATTTTCGTCTGCCAGACATTGCGCCGATAAAAAAATGAAAACTATAGAAACTAAGCTAAGTGCTCTGTGCGCCAGACATGTCCAGCACGGAGGCCTTTCGTTCCATAGGCTAAGGGGTGAACAACCCTCTTCCAATGATAAATGAGGTATCATAAGGTCCAGATTGCATTCTTTGATTTTGGCGCAGGGAAGCTTATTTTGAAGCAAATTCTGGCGCATCTGAATGTTCGGGGTACAAGCAAATTGTATAAACGAACTACCAAAGGTGGCCCTTTTACAGAATTATGGCGCGGGTGCAGCTGGAATCAGTCAAAGTGGCGCGGGGAAGATGTTCCACTACAAAGAATGCAGACTGGCATAAGGTTATACCTAACATGACATCCCTGTAAAATTAGTGCTAGCCTAATTTTAATTAGGAGTTCTAATAAGGCCCTTCCTTCTTCCTTTATTTCTCCTTATACTCTACGAAATGGTGAAAACTCCAGGGCTCATTTAGGCCATAAGAGATAGATAGGTCTCTTTTTAGGTAGGCCAATAATCCCCACACCCATTCCAAACAATCAATATATCGAACTGGTGGGTGGTAGGCCTACCAGCCAGGTAGGTAAATGTTGCAAACAAACCTCTCTCTTAAATAATCCAAACTTTGAGCCACAACCAAAGCAGATAGACATTATTTTGAACGCTTTCTCCCTTTCTCACCTTCAGCAGCTTCAACGAAATAATAATAATGATTTGGTGGCCGGNAGGCCCTTCCTTCTTCCTTTATTTCTCCTTATACTCTACGAAATGGTGAAAACTCCAGGGCTCATTTAGGCCATAATAGATAGATAGGTCTCTTTTTAGGTAGGCCAATAATCCCCACACCCATTCCAAACAATCAATATATCGAACTTGGTGGGTGGTAGGCCTACCAGCCAGGTAGGTAAATGTTGCAAACAAACCTCTCTCTTAAATAATCCAAACTTTGAGCCACAACCAAAGCAGATAGACATTATTTTGAACGCTTTCTCCCTTTCTCACCTTCAGCAGCTTCAGCTTTAACGACATAATAATAATGATTTGGTGGCCGGTGTGAGCGAGTAGCCGCGGATTGAAATAGAGACCAATTGATAATGGCATTCGAATAAGCAACACCAGCAACATAATAATGTCTGGCGAATATTGTTATTGATTGAAGTTAACAAAAGTGGTCGTCTTGTCCAATTTGGCTTGCAATAAACGTTGGATAAATGAATGAAGCAGAAGATAACGACAGAGCTATGTCAGATGAATCAGATGATGATGACAGCAGCAGTATGAGTGGAGAAGAATCTGATTCCACTCAAAGAATGGTGAGAGAATGTGGGCAGTAATTTGTCGACGTCTTCAACAATCATTGTTAATACAATAATAGCAAATAATCGCAATCAATTAATTCTTATACGACAATCAATCTACCATCTACACACAAAACGAGGAAACTTTAGGATGGAACATCACATTGCCATTGATTGGCAAACATATGATATGTATATGGGTCTATTTTTATTACAAAATTTGTGTCCAAAGTCAAAGCGGAATTAAATAGAAAACTAAGCAAGAAAGAGGAACCAAAATATGTAACTAATTGAGTTATTGAGTTGCACAAGAATGTAATCGTCTACTGAGTAGCCATTTTGTCCTAGTCTAGAGGGCAGTTAACTTCATTCCACCGCATTAGTGCCATGTGTAACAAAAAGGCACTCGGTTACGTTCATGCTCAAAAACAGCCAAAACTTGCTTCTCCTTCAGTGCAAACCAGAAAAGACAGTGGCGCAAGCCACATTATTGATAATTTGAAACCAGTGCAGACATTCTTGATAAGTTTAAAAAAGAGACAATTATTTGCATTGGAGGTGAAGTTGTGGTTTTTTGCCTTTTAGCGCCAAGCACTGGGATCTCACAGGCATTGCCAAGTACTGCTAAAATCTGCTCTACCCCTTTTCATGATGCTTGAAAGAAGTGTTAGTGGACCCCATCTGCTTGAATGTTCTAGCTGCAAAGTCAGTGCTATAGTCCTTACTACTTTCAAGACTTACAGTATCAATGACTAAATTACAAGATTTATGTGAAAAACTAAGTTCATCATTTTCAAACTGTCATTTTACTCCAACTGTTCCTTTTTACTTGCAGGATTTGCTGAGAAAAGGTATATTCAAAACAATATTTATAATAAGCATTTGCATGTCAGCAACTTTGATAGGGCCTTGTAAACTTATTTTATGTTTGAAAGCAAAAGTGTATCATTTGAGGGTATCACTCTATAAAAATCTTGTACACCTTTGGCAAAAATCCTTTTGTTCTCAAGAAAAATCAGTGAAAAATCCATGAAAGTTTTATTGTGTACAAAATCTTGTACGCTTTTTTGGAAGAATGATACACCCTTCATTCTTTTTTCACACAGTGCCTGTAAACTTTGGTTCCTGAGTTGCTGGGAATGTAGCTTTGGCTCTCAGGATTGGTAAACGATGGATATGTAAAGCTGAATGATATCTTGCCAAAACATACACTGCAGTTGTTCATTCAAAACTGTCAGATCATTTCGAAATCTAGCAATAATGATCAGTTTGTTAGAGCCTATAGTTTACCCATTTACCATGGGGGCTGTGCCATGATTTCACTGGTGAAAATTAACAGAACGTTTTTAGCCAATGATCATCTGCACATTGGAACATAAGTATTATTTCTTTTGCGAAGGCGATGCTCATTACAAATGAAACAAATCATTTGCTGTGTTTTCCATGGCTTGCAAATGATTTATAGAAATTTTGCTAGCTCTGTGAATCAAAGCTTTCTGTCAAATGTAAATATTCTGAATGCTAAATGTTCCCTTATTTTGTCCTTCAGAACTAGCAGACATACCCTTTGAAGATTTAGATAAGATGGAGACACAGCTTCAAAAAACAAAGTAAGTGTGCTGTCTTTTTATTCATTTTGCTGACAGTAATATTCTCAAATCTTTTTTAGGTTTTTACTAGTACTGTCCAAGTGAAAAATTATAACTGTTCAAATACTCTGTGCTAATTTTACTGAATATTCTTTTATTTGGCAAATAGGGGCATGGTTTGGGTGTGGTTACAAAAATCAAAAGTCTTTGTATGATGGCACAGATGAATCCTTGTATGCAAATCATCTTCAAAGGAAGCTCCCCCGGTTCAGCTGCAGCGCTACACCTTGCTACAGGGAGCTTGTTACATCACATAGAACATCATTAAAAAAATCTTCAGCACAGTTTCGTCCATAAAAATTGCAGTTAATAAGACACCCCCTCTATTAAGCCCCCCCCTACTTATATCAAATGCCAGAGGATACCAAAGATTTTCCGTTTATTGAGCTAAATAAGTTTGCATGTTAATTTTGATATATGGTTTGAAATAAAACTGTGTCAAACTTATGTGTTTGACTCAGAATTGTATGTTGAATCCGCAAAACATGGGGTAAAAGAACTAAATTTGTTTTGGGTAGTTTTTCAGTTTTCTACAAATTTTGTATACTTTTAGCTTTCATGATTTTAGTGAAGGCTTTAAATTCCAAATCCAATAGATGATCAAGGAAAAGATGGCTATGGGAGCTTTTTACCAAGATGCATTGCATTCTGTAATTGAATCAACTATAGAAATTTGATCATCAAATGCAGTGCATCTTGGTCAAATGCCCCCTGACGCTATCTTTTCCGTTATCCTCAATTTCCAGAACTTGTTGCTTCTGAGTGACTATTTTTCTTGGTAAAGACTGGCCAGAATTGTTTGAAATATACTGTCTTCTTTACCAGATTTGAGGTCTGGAACTTAAGATCAATGTGATTTTCTGCCCTTTTGTCAGAAAGAATCATTCGTTTGAATCAGTTTTCTTGTTTCTATGTTTCTGGTATTGTGCAGAAGGTCATAACTTTTTTAAATTTGCACTAGATCTGAAGAAACAACATCTGGGACTACAATGGATAAAAGAGCTTCACCAAAGAAGAAAGAAAAAGAAATAGGAAAAAGTGATCTTTTTGCTGAAAACAGAAAGAAAAAAGATAGCAGGTAAGACAAACAGGCAAACGATCTCCAACCTGTTAAAATCTCATTCAATAATTTTTCAATGGAAAATCACTTTGCTTGAATTCAAATATTGGGTAAAAGGCACAGGTATGTGCTGCACATATGGGTGGGTTTTTGGGCCTAAAGTTCTATAAGCGCGGGTTTTGTGGC
>REGL01000180.1:160344-175797 GCA_004194395.1 Aurelia aurita complex sp. Pacific
AAACAAATACAAACCCATTTCTCCAACAAAGTCCACTGAAAACTGCTTTCCCCAGTCTAATGCAGTGAAAGTTTTAGTAGCTTTCATCAGCTAGAAGAAAAATGATCCAAAATAAATGGCAATGAAAAAAGCTTAAAAACCTTTTTTTCACGCACATATTAACCGGTTTTGTCGTTGTACAGGAAACTATATCCACTATCCTAAAAATACACAGGGTAAGGCAGTGAGATGCCGTTTTGCAAAACCAACATCTTAGAAATCAGTTAGTGTCTCAGTATCTCGGACAACACAATTTTCAAGGAAATTCCAATATTTTTAGAACAATTTCGGACGACTGTGGAAAATGGACTATTTACAGTTGACCTGACTTCTTTCATGATGGAAATTACATGATTTACCAATCTTGTTCAATTTTAAGTTTTTCAAACGGCTCCTTGGAAGAAATGTCTATTCAGCAATCATTAATGAGGATGATGAGATTGATTCATAAAGGGAGCTTAGTAGAAAAATCATGCTGATGTTAACCTCGGATACTAAAATTTTCGGACGTCTGAAATACAGTAAAAACCCGCGTATAAGAACCTGCAGGCTGAAATTTTGCAATTACACCCCCATTGTATAAGAACCCATTCAGCCTGAAAATTGAAATAGGTTCTTATTTGCAGAAATCATGGGGTCTTATTCACAACAAAGGTTTGTGGAAGAATACATTTTTTTTATATTATCCTGTGAGAACTTTTTAAAAGCTTTTCTTTGGATTACATGAACATTTCTGAATCTCCCACAAATTTCTGCTGTGAATAATACCTCATAAACTCAAATGATGTGAGGCCTGGCGCTCGGCCTGACGTTTGAATCTGAAGAAAAGAAATACCTGAAAGCCCTGAATAAAATAAGAACCAATTTAAGAACCTGAACAGCCTCATTTCAAACTAAATATAAATATTCAAAACGTAAGAACCTAGTTAGGCCGACTTGCAAAATTGTAGGTTCTTATACGCGGGTTTTTATTGTATCCGAAAATATTAGAGTCTGAATCTTTTTGCGTTCAAAGTACATTAGATTTGGCTTTTTCATGGTACGAATCAATTATCAAAAACTGTCCGAATAATTTGCACAATGGATTTCAAAAACTGTAACATATGTAAAAACCCATTTAACACCCAGGACGTACCCTGGGTACCAGAGCCTAACATTTTTATAAATCTAAATTTTTGGCTCTGGCACTGAGAGGGTACCCAGGACGCCGCCATCCCTCGAAATTTTGATATACTTTAAATGGTCGGTGAACAGAAATGTACTAAAGTCTGCAGAATAGGTTTCTTCAAAAGTTTTTTGGAAACTTTCATTAGCCTTTTATTGCTCTGTTTGAGTTTCATGTGGGCTGGTAAAATCACGCGTTTTTTATTGCATGTTGCCTCGCTATTGTTTTTGTTTGTTTTTTGTTTATATTCCATTAAAAACTTTACAAGACAAGTAACTTATTACGCTACCTACTGATTACTCTACGAAACACTACAGGAAGATAATACCACGGGGAGCTATAGACTATAACAACCCCGCGGCAGTTAACATAAAAAAAATAAAACTGCCCAGTGAATGAGGACAGATGTACCACGCGTCCGTAAAGCCGCACCCCAGAGCCACCCAACCGATTCGCATAATTTGGTAAGATTTTATCAATGTTTCGAAGAGGCTTTAACTAAATCATGTCCAGGCCTTAGTCAAGGAATTTGAGTTGGAATTTTAATTTAGTCAACAATGAAAACACTCGACAACTATGTTAGTTACTTTAGAGCCTGCTTTCTTTCAACATATGGGTGGCCCCAAAAATCCACCTCCAACATAAAAGAATTTCTGAAAAACTTTCTGAATGCAAGATTTAGATGAAATTTGTATGGCACAAAGTAAAACATAAAGTACGACAGCTGAGTGAAAATCAGTTCATTGTCAGCTGCATTTAAAGAGAAATGACATTTGGAAACAGGATGGTAGCGACAACTACTGTGAAAAATTACTAATAATCAAAAGTACAATTTGACCAAACAGAGTGTCCTTCAGTCCTGTTAACAGCACAATGATCAACTTGAATAACAATCCCCCTCGTTGCCAATTGAAACTACAAAAAGTGGTATTTGCATAGAAATTATTTAATAATGAAAATGGGATTTGGCTGGGTTTTTGGTTAATGATTAGTGATTTTTTACGGTGGGTTTTGCAAACTCTTTTTCCAAAGCTCATTGTTCTTTAACTACAGCCGACAATGAACTGATTCTTATTCAATGGGTGCATTTTATGTTGTATTTAGCGGTATTTAGTGCCATTAAAATTTCATTAAATTCTTCCACTTAGAAAGTTTTCAGAAATTGTTTTATGCTGGGGGTTATTTTTTTGGCCCACCAGTTATTTGTCGAATTCCAGAACTGAAATGTGTGTGTTTTGTTGTGGAAGGAATCTAAGACCCCTTTTACACGGTAGCGGATCACTTTTGATCCGATACAAAAAGTGTTGCGGATCAGCCTCCCATTTACACGAGCTCCAAGTGATCCGATACACTTCGGCTCCGCTATCCGCATCAATTTTGATCCGGCTACGAAAGCGAACTCGTTTTGTGTCGGATCACTCTTGTATCGGATCACTCTTGCTCTGCGCCGTGTAAACGCAAGTGATCCGCATCAATTTGATTCGGATTCATTACGAGGGTATTTTCAATACAAACGAGGTTTAATCATAATTGCAGTTTGTTTTGAAATGTTGACGTTAAAAGGAAATCATTGAAAATTTGAGAAAATCTTGAATGTGACCTCGCCCTATTTCCATGGTGACCGCTGATCCGCTACCGTATAAACGAGAACGTGATCCGATACAATTTTGATCCGCTACCGTGTAGACGGGAGGGTGAACCGCAACACTTTTGACCCGCAACACTTTTGATCCGCTACCGTGTAAACGGGGTCTAAGGTGACAATCAATCTACTACGTTCCAAATCCGAAACATACACCTTTCTTATTCGATCAAATAATAATGCAAACTCACGTCTGTCAGTATTCGATCTCTGTGCACTGCAAGCATTACTTTTGAGCCTGCTTTCTTGGAATATATTTGTCGAATCTCAGAATAGAAATGTTTTTTCTTGTTTTCGAAGGAATCGGAACCACCTGGTAATGAAAAATGTATGATTAAGAATCATCAAATCGTAAACTATTTAATCCTCGGGATGATAATAACGCTCTAAGTCCAAAGAATTGTAACACAAATAGCTCAAGTGAATTAAAATTCAAACTCCACGTGGGATAAAATTGTTATAGAACAGATGCCACATTGTCCGTAGCAATAGACGTTTTCTTGCAGAAATTATGGAAACTGAAAGTTTCTTCTAGCAGAGCAGCTGCAGAATCTTTTTTGGGTGCTGCCTACGAACCATAGGTTCCAAATCTTGAAAATGGTTGGTGTAAAATTCTACGACCTTGTTCTTTGAACTGAATGGCTTCAAAGAAACTTTAGATATTTCGCTATATTTCCACCAAGTCTTATTAAGAATTCAAGAAAAAGTTTGTAAAACCCCCATTGTAATTTCTAAACGTTTTGAGAAATCACAGAATGATTTTCAAGAAAAACTAAATTTATGAATATCTTCAATATGGCATCAAGCAAAAGTCTGTCACGCATCTGGTTTACAATTTCAAGATTTGATGACGTCATATCCTCAAAAGAGCTGAAATATAAAAAAGGCTGTAATGTCGAAAAACATTTAAGATATCTGAAAAGTTTAGCGGTACAAATACAGAAAAGTAGCTAAAGTTTCCTTCAAGCCATTCAATTCAGAGAAATAGGCCATAGAATTTTACATAAAAATATTTGGACCAATTTAAGGTTACTGTATCCCTTCAGGAAGATAAAAGATCAATTTTTGGATTTTTAGATATTTATATTGCACGCACATATACCTACCATTTCGGACGATTTCAAGGAATTTTCATTCATATTTCTGTAAATTGTAAGCAATTCAAAGCAACGTCTCCCCAGTTCGGAAAATGCTGTTTACATTAGGAGGAAAATTTTATTACTAAAAAGGTTAAAGATTTCAAGTGCCCTTGATTTCCTGTTGAATAGATTTTGCAATTTTTTTTATATCCATGGTGCAAATTTAACATTTGAAAGATGAGGCCAGTGGGTGCAGGGCAAAATTGTTATCAATTTCCTGTTGTTCTGCCCTTGTTTTGATGTACAAAGACGAGACCTCCTCGCTGGAATCTATGCATTAATACGACCACTTGGATATGTAAATCTTGCAAATGAAGCTTTACTACAACTTTTATTGTATGGCAATAAAGATTTTCCCATTTCACTAAATAGACATATTCTTAAGCTTACGCTACATTTTACCCATGAAACTGGTCGATTCGAGTGAATTTCTGTAGCCACTTACCCATCCCTTCATAAGCCACCCGATTTTGTTCCATAGTTAAAGTAGTTTCTTTTCCTTTATTATCTTTATTTAATGGCCTCGGGGTAGACACAGCCTTTTGCTCCCTGAGGTTGATCGTCCTAGTAGTATTGTAGAGTAATTTTGTAAGTAATGTAAATCGTAATCTGTATCGTAAATTTTATTTGGAATATATTATATAAAAAAAAACTATTCTGAAGCTAAGACACGCGAAGGAAATGTGAGTGAGACACCCTTTGCAAGATTAATTTGTGGAGAATGCAAAAATCTCATTGAGATTTATATGAAGCTTATTTGGTAGTACATGGAGGCAATAGAAGGGAGAAGGTCCAATTTTTGCATTTTCGGGTGCATAGCGCATAGTTCTTGCATATCTGTATTCATTTTGGCTCATAAATACTCTCCATTTAATGACGAATCGACTGATGTACAGTTTACATGTGCTATGTCGCGCGTGAGGCAATCAAGAGACAAATCACTGAGAGTGGTCACTGACGGAGTACATACAGTAACCTTAAAACAAATCTCGCATCGTTTTGTTCTTGTTGCATGTGATGGCCATGGGGTAGTCATGCCACTTCGCTCTCCATAGTATCGTCTCTGTAGTGTTATGTAGTTGTACGGCAATACAAAGTATAGTAGGATGTAATATGTACCTATTGGAAAAATAAGATACCCAGATCTGATAGGCACTGTAAATACTGCCTTTCATTAGGAATACAAGTTCTTGGAGATGAGGTTCACTTTGTCATGATGTGCCCACAGTTTAAAGAGGTCAGGAAATGCCTCGAAACCAAGGTAGCCAATGTATACCCAAATGTTAATCAGCTTAGCGCGTGGAATAAATTCATCTGGTTACTTAGCCAAGAGGACAAGCACAGTTTAAATCTGGTAGCAACGTCCCTGTTAACATGTTCTAAGCTGAAATCTGAATCTTGCTCGCAATAAACGAACACAATTTAATATGCCTTATTATTGTTGTAACTGACATCAGGGCATGAAAACCCATCCGACCAAGCGACCGGGCGGTCACAGGAAATTTTTGATTCATATTGAACTGCAGGAAATTTCCAACACATGTCCCCTTGTCATGTATCTCTCTGTTTCTCATTCTTTAAAAAGGAAAAACAACTACTAAGTCAAAGAAAAGTCACCTATCATAGATTTCTCTCTGGTAAAGTTTGCAATCAATGCACCAGATAATTAGGTGTATCTTATTCAAATTATGGGCAGGTTTCCAAAAAATTTCATTATTTGAAATGATAGTTTCACAGTTCTAATTGCAATAGAACTTTGCGGAACGTCCAGCTGCTCTGAGCATCTGTTAAGCAAGGAAGGTTACTTCACAATCATTTTCAGAGATTATGGCCCAAAATACTTGAATTTAGAAAGTCCAAATTTAAAAAATGCTGGTTCTTTTGTGCCTCATTTTTGTGTGATTCGAGCTGCATTTGAATCAAATTGGTTTTTCTCAGCAAAGGAAGGTCTTTCTTCCACGCCTATCGTATCTTACATAAATTCGGGAGGGTTGGTCTCATAAGATTATAACTTTCGCCGTTGCAAACATAATTTCACAGATACTCGTGCTGATACAACATGATATGCAAGTATACAACAATTGCAAGATCAGCAAGTACTAGATTTCCTTCGTATCGTGCTTCTTAGCAATCATAATGGTTTGTTTTATAAGTTGCCCAGCTTTATCATTCCCAAACCGCATAACAGTTTTTTTTCTTGATGCCTATTACATGTAATTGCATAGCTATCCCCAGATCCTTTTTGCGAGCTGGACACTTGTCTGTTCCTGCAGGAAATGTATGCAAGATATTTTTTCGGTCACAGGAAGGTAATGTTTTTTTCATGCCCTGACTGACATCTTTGTTTATCATGACAATTGATATTTTTGTAATTAACTTTATACTCTAGTAACTTAATTAATCTTATAGTTATGTTATTTTTGTAATCAGGTTAGAGGCTGTCTTGGCCTGGATACCTTTATTATATAAAAAAAAAAGTAAAGCCTCATCTGAACATGAAAAAGACGTGATTTTTTTTGCAAAGATGTCTGCACCTACCGATATTTCCCAAGAGAACCTCAGAATAGGTAGCCAAGAGCAGGTTTCTCTCTTTACAAGCAATCAATAAAGACGAATTGATACCCTCTTTGATTGACAAGAGGGGATAACCAGTTGGTTGATCTTGACTTGGGAGAACTGACAGCTGCAATTAAAACATTAGTTTGTACTTTGGTACATGAATTAGACTACATTCAGACGATACTGGTACAATTTGAAAACGATATAAACTCGTTGTGGATAAACGGCACATTTTTGCAGGCAAAATTTGAAAACTGAACACGATTTGAAAATGGTATCGTGTGAACACTCGAAAACGATGACAACGGAACATTTTTTTTACTGATTTCAAAAAGAGGCTCATTGATCCTTCAGACTAGGACAAATTTCTGTCGTGAGAATCCAGCTTTGATTCTTTTCCAGTTTTAATTAATTCCTTTCATAAATCCAGTTTTACCTTTATTTTACAATGCTCAGAAAAATAGAACAAAACTCACGAAATAATTCAGACTTTCGGCTATCACTCAAACTTTGATTCATCCCCATAACTAGAGTATTCTTCGCAGTACAAATTTGAAACAGTTGAAGTTCTTTTTGGTTCCCAATTAGCCTGTAAGCTAAATATTTTGACACATCAATACAGATCTTGATTTGATTTGATTTGATTTGATTTGATTGATTGATTGATTGATTGATTGATTGGTTGATTGATTGACTGATTGATCGGTCCACCTGGTACTCTTAATGATTTTCGTAGTCACTTAAATTGGCAACAAAACAAAGACAAAATGAAGTAAACCATAATCTAATCAAATCATTTTCATACCTTTAATGATGTTCTTATTCGCATTGTATGAAGCCTCTTTGGTATAAATTTCAGGTAGTATTCTTTGATTTGTAGTTGCTGCGAAAGTAATGGGCGAGATTTGTTATATCATATCAGATAGGCTCAGATCACATGGAGCAGATGAGAGTAGGAAACACTACAGTAAACTATTGGAAAAAACTGATTCTACTCCTTAGACTGAATACGATAAGTCTAAGTAATCGCTTACGAGACTTACGCCAAACAGATACCACTCATACTGGGACTCATCACGGCGCCTTTGTGGGCTGACGGCGCTGAATCTTCACCGCCCTTCGAAACGAGGCTCCAATACAACGCCATTGGAATTTGCGCACACTGAAGTGAGTGATGTTGACCAATGGTAACTCGAATCTCAAAGAAGAGTTTCAAGGTATTTGGCAAGGTAGAACAAAGTTACGAAGAAAAATACCATGAAAACAGTTGGAGACAAGGTCAAAATTTGTAAGCAGGTCTTTCTTGTTGCTTTTACGAAATACGAACTGATTCTTTGTGAAGTTTTCAAACAGGTGGCTTTCTGCCTAGGCCCATGTCAAAACGAGGCAGAGGTAGCAATTCTCAACATGATCGTGTCTCATTATGAGTCGTAGTTAGAGCCAATGAGAGCGTCTTGGAGCCTCTCAATAGTGATAACTACGGCCATGTAATCAGTCTACAGGAGCCCGTTTGTTCTTAATAATCAATTTTTATCGATTTCCTACCAGTAGGTAATGAAAATGCTTCAATGGCATCAGGGAATCTTCTACTATAATCCGATCAGCCTCAAAGATGTTAATTTATTTGACTGGTCGATTCATCATGGAATGAACACATTTAAAGGGAGTACAAAGACCAACAGCCTTTGCCGTCGTTTGTTTTTGTTTTTGTGAATTTCGTACAGTCAGTTATTCTAGAGAAGCTGTGCAAAGTAAGTCGCTGACTTCATACAAAGCATGCTGGTCTTTGCACTCCCTTTAAAGATAGGTAGCAAAGTCAAATGTTATTGATTTTCAAACGTCAACACTTTTTTCTGAATCATCCAGTATAGTTAGGAATGCACAAACAAACTTCTTGTATGCGTGTTGCACGATGTTTCAGTAAATACAAACAAATAACAGTATAAATAATCGAGCTTTGAACAGAGTTTTACTTTGTACGACGTTTCGGGATTAAACCCATTATCAAGTGAAGTAAGATTAGTGGAACGTAGGATAAAAGAAGAGTAAATTCGAAAGATAGAAATCGAATTTTAGGGAATCGGTGTGACATAAATGAAAGAATAATAGGATAGGTACGCATAGCAACAAGAACATGAGAGGAAGAGAAGGGGTAAAGTTAGAATAATGTCATTGTAAATAATTGAATTGTTTATTAAGTCCTGCAGGAAAGAGAGTTCCAAGTTTGAAAATTATACGCTTCTCTAAAGTCTTTCTTTTGGTACTGTCTGTATAGTTAGGAATGAAGGATGAATTTACCTTTGGAGTGATATAAATGTAAACTTTTCTTCTTTTTCCATAGATATCATCACTTCTAGGCAGCAAGTAAGCTTCATAGTACAGGTTCCATGAAAGTGAGCTGACATTACTCTTCATCTTATCCCAATCTGATGCTGTCGTAAGAGAAAAAATGAATAAATATTGAATGTTCCATGGAAGAACAGGTTAATTGCTATGGACACCACTACTAATCTTTTCCAAAAGCAAATCAGGTTCGGAAAGAATGCTGCTTGAACATGTGCTTGTGCAAAATCGGCAGTCTGGGCGGAAACAATGTGAATTCTAGCCTCGTTCTGATACATCTCAACTTTGCAGCCTCGGTTTCCGACTTTTCCTCAAAAAATTCTAACTTATCCTCAAAAATTCTAACTTGTCCCCAAAAATTCTAATTTGTCCTCAAATAATCTAGTTTGTCCCCAAAAAGAATCACTTGTCCCCAAAAATTGTAAATTGTCCTCCAATTTATAACTTGTCCTCAAAAAAAGAAGTTGTCCTATAAAAACATAACTTGTCCTCAACAATAAACATTAAAATGTATCAAAAAATAAAGATTGTCTGGCACTTGTTGGCTTCTATAACACACAGATCCAGATCCAGATTTTTGTCAACGGTGACATGCTTCCCACACCACACAATAGTTATCATTTATAAGATTAAGAAGTCCACTTAAGACTGCTGCGTCACAAAATATTTCAATTTCTATCCATGATTACACGCACAGAAAAGCAATTACCATTTAAAACGAGAATATCGAAGACATTGTTGCCAATATTTTCATCTCTATACGTGACAGTTGTCTTGTAACATCCAGGATCTCTGAAACGCATCATAACAACGTAATTGTCATCACACTTTTCCACCCCAATTGCTGGATTAATGCGAGGGCAATCACCTCTTACCTACGAAAGGAAAACAAAGGATAAATAAAGGCTGTAGGATAATCTTTGTTTGCATGGTCCACGTCCATCAGTTCTGGACTGGTATGGACCATTAGCTTTGTAATAATAATGAAAACTCAGCATAGGTTCCAAATCTTTAAATCGGCGTAAAAAGGTGGGTGTAAAATTGTATGACCTCTTTCTTCTAGCTGAATGGCTTCAAATAAACTTTAGCTTCTTACCTATAATTCTACCGTTGGATTTTCAAGAAATTTTGAATATTTTTTTCAAATTACAGCGTATTTTACATTCTAACTCATTTCAGGATGTGACATCATCAAATTTCTAAATAATAAACGAGAAGAAAGACAGATTTTTGCTTGATACCATATTGTAGACATCCATAAACTATGGTTTTCTTCGAAATTTTTTGCCATGTTGCGTCAAACAGTTTAGAAATTACTGTTGTATTAAGCTTTTTTGAAAATTTTGCTTGAATTCTTGAAAAAGAGGAAAAACACTCTCTGAAAATAGCGAAGCTTTCTGAAAAGTTCAATGGCAGAATTATAGCAAAACAGCTGAAGTTCCTTTGAAGCCATTCGGTTCAAAGAAATAGGTCAATGAATTTTACACCAACCTTTTTAAAGATTTGGAGCCTATGTTTGAAAACTCACATTTCAGCACATGCGCAATAAGAAACATAATGATTTGAATTTGCAATTAATATATAATGGGAACTTACTAGAGTTCTTCTTTGTCGTTATCTAATCTTGCAATTTCTGTCTGAATCTTATTTTCCAAGCCTATACAACCGACCACCATCTTGAATGAATTTTCGCTCCTCCGCAAGTGTTTTTGAAAGTTGCTTGCGGAGGAGCGAAGCTTCATACAGACACCGTTGATGCAGAATGGCGGTTAGAAAGGACTCTCGAGCTGTGATGCTGATTGTGTTGGCTTGGAAATGCGATTCAGACAGTAATTGCGAGATTAGGAAACGACCAAGAAGAACTCAAGTAACTTGTCGTTACATCTTAGCAGCGGAATGAGTTAACTACGTAGTCAAATCACTATGAGAGTTGCTTTGGCCATTCGTAGCTTAGACCATATTCAAATCACTCATTTTGTCTCTTGGTGCTCATGATCTCACGGTGTTTTTCTTCGTGAGAAGCTAGTTTTACACAGCACAATAGGCATCAAATCTTAAAAAATTTGCGCAGATGGATTTTGCATCAGCCCTTTGATTCACTCCCTATAATTTGCAATCAATTTGCATTGGAGAATTTTGACATCTTCACTAGTTTCTGAATCACAGCGTTCTTTGTGTTTACGCCATTTTTCAGGTTGTGAAGTCATCATATAGCTAAATCATAAAACAGAATTTCTGCTTTGCACCATAATGTTGACCTCGATAAACTTTGGTATTCTTGAAGAATGTAGCACTGTTCCTGTAAAAATTTAGGGCATATGATGATTGTAGTTTTTTTTTTAAATTTCTCATTATTTTTTCAATGAAAATAAAGACACTGTAATTCCAAAGATAATCAAGATACCAAAACACTCCATATAACGATCAGGCCACCAAAGCACCTGAAATTCCTTTTAAAATTATCATAGCACTAAATCAGAAATTATAGCAAATGAAAGTCAAACCAAGTCGTTGTTTCAAAAGCAGCAGTTCCTTAGGCTGGTTTTAATTTGCAACTTTGAATTGGGGGTATTGGACCAAATCTACCCAATGAATGAGGCCCCGTCCACACATATACGTTTACGTTTACGTTCGTAAACGCACACATTGGTATAGGTTTACACCTTGCGTCCACACGAAAACGGGGTTTCAGGTTACCCTAAACGCATACATTCGAAAACGCTTTCCAAAGTGGATACTTTTGAAAACAGCAATTACAGCGGTCTTTGTGTTTACGCCATTTTTTAGGTTGTGAAGTCATCATATAGCTAAATCATAAAACAGAATTTCTGCTTTGCACCATAATGTTGACCTCGATAAATTTTGGTATTCTTGAAGATTGTAGCACTGTTCCTGTAAAAATTTAGGGCATATGATGATTTTAGTTTTTTTTGAAAATTTCTCATTATTTTTTCAATGAAAATAAAGACACTGTAATTCCAAAGATAATTAAGATACCAAAACATTCCATATAACGATCAGCCTACTAAAACACCTGAAATTCCTTTCAAAATTATCATAGCACTAAATCAGAAATTATAGCAAATGAAAGTCAAACCAAGTCGTTGTTTCAAAAGCAGCAGTTCCTTAGGCTGGTTTTAATTTGCAACTTTGAATTGGGGGTATTGGACCAAATCTACCCAATGAATGAGGCCCCGTCCACACATATACGTTTACGTTTACGTTCGTAAACGCACACATTGGTATAGGTTTACACCTTGCGTCCACACGAAAACGGGGTTTCAGGTTACCCTAAACGCATACATTCGAAAACGCTTTCCAAAGTGGATACTTTTGAAAACGCTGTTTTCCCGTTTACATGTGGACGGTCGTAATCGCATACTTTCGTCAACGATGACGTCATAGACATTGTCTTCATTCATCGCTTTCAGTTGTTTTGAAAACGCTGTTTTCGCGTTTACATGTGGACGGTCGTAAAAGCATACTTTTGTTAACGGTTATGTCACATCCACCATGTTCATCAATCGTTTTCAATTGCTTTGGCGTTTCAGTGTGGACGGAAAACATTCTATGCGTTTACGAGCGTAAACGTATACGTGTGGACGGGGCCTGAAATATAAGAAGTTACCTCAAGAACTTTGAATGTGTACTTAACAAGCGAATCTTCACTGCTTCTGCATGTATTACCATATTTATCACGCTCATCCAATGTAATATGAACTGGCATGTTTTGTTTCAAGACTAACATCGAGCTGGCTATTTTGACTTTCGTCTTTAATGGGTCTGCTACACCTACGTGGAAAATGATATACAGTAAGTCCCGCATGTAAGGAACTCACATTTTCAAATCAGGCTGTCTAGTTTCTGAGTTTCTAACATCAAGGCTTGAACGTACCTGGTGCGAAGACTTTGCAAAATTTCATAATCTCATGCCCATTTGCGAATATTGTAATACGGTGAGACGCAGCAATAGTAGGTGTGAATTTAACTTGAAATGAATAGGAGGTGCTTTCTTCAATCGTGCATGGAACTAACTCGGACACAGATTCACAATTGATCACCACTTTAGCATCGTGAATGTAGCTGCAAGGACATGCCATCAAGAACTTCGAATAGAACTGAAAGACAAAAACGACTTTTTACATGTTTTTTACAAGAAACTTGGATCAGGCCACTGTACCAAAAGTTTCTCGATTCAACATGAAGATTTTCACATTTTAGTACTGAACGTTTCCTAACTTGCTTTCCTCTTATCTCATATTTGCATGAATTATCAATGTGGTCTCTATCACTGCTACAAATAGGGCCATAGTACTTCAGATTCCACAGTATACTAAAAGTTTCTCAATTCAGCGTGAAAATTTTCACATTTTAGTACTAAACGTTTCTTAATTTTTCAATATGCATGAATTATCAATGTGGTCTCTAACATAGCCTGCGTGCAGACTCTACTAATTTCTCTTCATTTCAGCTCTCTGAAAAGAAATCAGTAGAGTCTGCACGCAGGCTACTCTAACACTCTAACACTGCTACAAATAAGTTTCTTGACATTTAAACGTCATACAAGAATAAACAGTGTTCTGCTATTTTCAAAACATAAACGGTTAGTTAATATCACTCAAGACCAAAGGTTCAACGACATAGTTACTGTAATAGCATTGCATTCAACTTTCAATTCTTAATATTTTTAGAAATAAGGCCGTCTAAAAAGCGCTATTTTTCAGCAGACTTGGCCCCAACGTAAAATTATCAACAGACTGACGATGAAAACCACATCCAAAACCATTATCCAGATAACATTCCAACAAAATACACAGTTTTGTTAAGGTTATGCAAAAGTTTATAATTACTACGTCAATGAGCATGTGTTGGTTATTGTGGTTTTTTAAAGGGGCTGTTCATGATTTTAGCAAACACAGATAGACATCAGCTGCACGTAAATTATTTTAGAAACCACTTTAAAGAAATTCAACTTAGATCACCAAAAAATTAAGAAACTCCAGTGCTGGGAAAAATAAAACTAGTGCTTTTAACAAAGGAAATCCTCGTTGTTCCTGTATTTTTACTTCTTTCCTGCGTCATATTTATCGGAAGGTGCTTGAGTAATGTCTAAACATTGGAAGGAAATCAAAAAAAGTTTGTTTCGAAATATTTAGGAGGGAGCAGGGAGGAAACATTCAGGATTTTTATAGAACCATGAAGAAACTCGTAAGAAACTCAAAATTGCCGCGATCTTGAGAGAAATCAAGACATCAAAACATTTCCACGGCAGATTTACAGCAAAGTGCCATGAGTTCCTTTCAAGCCATTCAATTTAATGAAAAATGTCATAGAATTTTACACCCACCTTTTTAAAGATTCGAAAGAATCAGATAATTGGCCCAAATACTTAGTTTCTTGCAAAAAAATTTGATTAACTTAGATACGAAAATTTTTTTGGTCGAAATTGGTCATTTCATTCCATAATTACAAGCGACTTTTGTAAACTTGTACACCCAAGCATCTGGAGAGTAGATTTCTTAACAAAAATCGGGAAATTTCAAGCAGTTTTCTGTCCTGGTTGTGTTTTATGAAGGTAGGTATAATTTCGAAAAATCTTCACGGCTTCTTTTGTCTCCTTCGCTTTGGGCCACGAGCATTCGGCTATGTACGATGAATGATTCCTATGCTGTGTTTCGCAAGATTCCTATAATACGTCTTCAATTAGATTCATATTCATGCACGTGTGAACTTTTAAACCATGACAAACATAAACTGAAACAAGGCGTGCATTATGTTAGAATACAAAAGGAATACATTATTGTCATTCACTTTCTGTCCCTGGAGGACCATAGATCTTTTATCCATTCTGAAAAGAATCAGAATCAAACGATATTATGCTATAATTTGCAGAATTTTCGAATGTGTACAATGGTGATAGAAGCTCTCTGACGCCACTCGATCGAACATCGCATTCAAAAATTTATAAAATAACGCTCGACCCAGGCTCTTTTGAAGAATAGCTAAAATTTCTAGTAATTGTCATTGCTAGGGAGCAGGATGTTTCTATACTAGCGATAGTTTTCACCAAAATAGCTGGATTATAAAATCGCAAATACATGCAGAAAGACCAGAAAAAACGACCGATTCAACAAACTAAATTTCTATAACCAATTTAACCTTTAGTCTTTAAAATCCGATTTGACTCGTTTGTCATCAAAATATGGCTCGTTAAACGCCCCACGTTTTTCCCCGACTCACTTGGTAGTTGTCTTTAATTTTTTCCAACATTTATTTGCAACCTACAATGATCAAACTCCAAAAGCACTCAGTAAATAAAAATAGTCTTTTTGAGATCCAACCTCGTTCCCAAGGGTACAGTAAAAACCCGCACATAAGAACCTTCATTTATTAAGAACCTACAGCCTGAAATCATATATTTTGTACCCAATGGATAAGAACTATTTCAGCCTGATATCATAACTAGGTTCTTAATAAAGGGTTTCATTCATTCATTGGGAAATAAATGCAATCTCTTTGCCAATCAACCTCTTTCGTGAACTCTAAAACATTACTTACAGAACTGT
>REGL01000180.1:176659-192201 GCA_004194395.1 Aurelia aurita complex sp. Pacific
GTGAAGTTAACACAGAACAGAACTATCTGAGTTGCCTGAGTCAACAGCAGCTAAAAACCAAGATTGTGTTTGATAAAAGTCCGTTGAAGTGAAGTTAACACAGAACTACACGAGTTGCCCGAGTCAACAGCAGCCAAAAACCAAGATTGTGTTTAATAAAAGAACGTTGAAGTGAAGTTAACACAGAACTACCCGAGTTGCCCGAGTCAACAGCAGCTAAAAACCAAGATTGTGTTTAATAAAAGAACGTTGAAGTGTAGTTAACACAGAACTACCTGATTTGCATGAGTCAACAGCAGCCAAAAACCAAGATTGTGTTTTATAATAATAAAATAATGTTGAAGTTAACACAGAACTACCTGAGGCAAAAGGTCAAAAGCAGCTAAAAACCAAGATTGTGCACAATAAAAGAGCATTGCAGCTAACATAGAACTAGCTGAGTCAACAACATCTAATATAAGGTTATCCGCTCCATTTAGGAAAATAACCCACCCATGTAGGATGATAACCCACCCATTTAGGATAGTAACGCACCAAACCAAGTATATGACAATAACCCACTCAGTATATGATTATCTACCCATTTAGGCGCATAGGTTCCATAGCATGAGTTCGTCTATTTCATTTAGTTTTTGTTAGGCCGTGTCATGTGTCGCTCAGATTATCTGAACTGACTACCGCACGATTATCTTGTTTCCCTGCGGTTAATTTACTTAATCTGCGGTTAACCTTTTGAAAGACATATTACAATTCGTACCAGTTTTCGCTCGCAATCACGAAAATGGTTTTACCTACGTATCTATTGAACTGAATTGCTTTACCTACTTATCTGTTGAATTGAATTCTCACTCATACAGGTAGATTGAGCAAAAAGGTTCAGATCAAATATATAAAAAAGGAGCAAAATTGACGACAAATTGTAATCTCAGTCTCGTTAAGCGCGGTGATGATATCATTCAGGTCAAAAGCACAAGGAAACAATGGACTCAGAAATAAGTTAAAGGTCATCGTGGTGAAATTGCTCTGAATTGCGATTTTAAATAGCCTGTAACAGTTGAAGCTCTAAGCGAAACAATGGTGCGTGTGGTTGCTTCCTTTGTCATATTCATAAATCATGGGCTGTAGGAAACTCTGAATTAAAAATAAGACTTCTGAGTGAAGCTTCAAGACTTGCTAGTTCATCATTTCGTTTCTGATATATCGATTAACAATTTTCTAATGCCCGCGCGTGGCAAATTGACGTGACTAACAGCCGTTGTGCCAGTTTCTGTTTGAGTGGGCAATTCGATTAATTCTATAAGTTTTCCTTGATTAAACCGGTCAGTCTGTTCCTCTTTTATAAGACAATTTTTCGAGGAAGTCTCTTAATGTATTCAAGGGAATTCCATACTCCCATGGCGACAACACAGGCTAGATTTACCCTAAGTATATTTCTTCAACTGCAATAAGTCTATCAGAAAGTATACATCGCTTTTCCCTTCAACTTTTTTGACAAAATAGACTTGGGGCAAGTCTACTGAGAGGCAGGAAAAATAACGAAACTTGACCATCATTTTTGGCCGTTTTCTGATAGTTTTTGAAGAAGCCTTTGCGAGAAGGTCCCTCATAATTTCATGACGGAGAGGCCGATTTTTAGTCAAGTAAATTTCGACATCTAACTACACATATTTCTCCCATCTGCAGTGAGAACTAGGTGACCGCGTGTCTTTTCGCACTGTGGATGGGACCAATAATGTATTGTATTTAGTTTAGGTTTTACTTGATAGAAAAAAACACATATCAGCTGTTACACAAGACAATTTCCAATATCATTGCTCTGATCTTCAGGGAGCAGTTTCTTTGAATTTCAGAGTATATTTGTTGAGAACTCTACACACTCGTATTTCAAGATTACACAGCAGTACATTACACAAGCTTCAGCATCCATAGATGCAAAAGCCAGGGGGCATTGGGGGCATACGAACTTCGTAGCACGATGGATGAAAGACATTCTGACGTCAAGTGATATAGCACAAACATACAAGACCAAGATAAGAGAACCGACCCCTATGACAACAGAGACTCAACTGAAAACAACGAGAATGAGGTTAACAACAACAACAGCATACGACAAGAACATTTTTACCTTATCAGGACAAAATTTTACCTGTAAACTAATTAACCTTATATGGACAGACAATATACTATAAATAGAGGTAGATACTCTGAATAAATCAGTTGCTCTGAAGATGCCCTAGTGGGCGAAACTAGTCAGCACTGAAATAAAGAATAAAAAGCGCAAAAGACCAAATTGATGCCTGTTTTCTTCGAATGGTTAGGCCCTCTTCAACGGTACACTATATACAAACATACATACTTACATACATACATGCAATAAACAATGAAGTGCCACTGACGTGTCGTGCCCCCAAGTTTGAGATGCTTAATACGGCCCTGTCAGTATCCCCAAACGAATCTTCACATCTTCCAAAATCACCGGCTGAGGCAGAAAAATATGTCTACTGTTTGAAATGTCGTGCAGGATTGCCTATACAACCAATTTGTAAGATTATAATTCTATCAACTTACTGATGCTTCAAATTCATTTTCACGATTTTTGATGCACGATGAGCTTTTACATGAAACTTGCTTGCAATGGCGTTGCGAGTTTAAGTTTCACAAAACATTGCACCGTGTAAAACCCCGAAATTTGACGACGAGTTGCCGGGCAGTTTCGAGTTTCACGAATAGTAGAACTTGTTTCTACTCAGGAAACGGCTAGCACCAAAAAGAGTTTAGAATTTTCTCCGAAATTTCCATGTAACAGTCCCAGTGAAACTGATCTCATTGGTTTCACTGGCAAGCAAGTTTCACGTTAAAGCTCATTGAGTGACAGGGGGTTTAGTTGTAAAACTTCCTTCTCAAATTAGGAATTTGCCCGGAATTTGCTGAAAGTCATATTTCTTGATGTGCCCAAAAACAACTAAACATGCCTTGTTCAAATCATGTAGAATCAACTATTTAATGCCAAGCATTAATAGGGGAGCATACTAACATTTCAAAAGTCTCCGTATCATAAGAAATAAATGAGCCAAGAAATTATCAGCCTCTACCAATTTGATCATTGGAATAAAGACCAATGGTGCCAACAATTTATAGTTTCAAGAAAAGCCAAAATAAGCTTGCCTTCGGCAATTCTTCATTGATATTAAGATGATGCATTCTACATCATGAATAAATTATGAAGAAATTATGAAGAAATTATGAAGAAATTCTCAAATTCACCTTCGAGAATCACATTTGGCTTGCCTAAAAGAAATAGAGAACCACAACACGAACCTCGGGATTAAAATCTGGGCCCCAACTGGAACTACAAAATTCAGTTCGGATGTTTGAAAACACATCCAACGCTTGAGGTCGTTAGACTGTAAAACTGACTAAATATAAAAGTGGCTCAAGCCAATTGCGGTCAAATTCTAGCCTATCAGATATCAGTAACTGATATAAACATAACCCAGGGGTCATTCTCGTATATCTAGGATAGGGGTGCTCGGGCTATTTTTTTGGGTATACAATTTGGGCAAAGCTTATTTTCCAAGTCAATAATTTGTACAGCTATTTTCTTAGTTCTGGATTGCTTTTTTGGGTTTCAACTATGAGAAAAAGTAAAAAATTCGGAAAAAATAGAATTCACGAACAAATTTTAATCAAGTAACATTACTAAAAACAAAATACTTAAATATCCAAATGAATTACGAGAAATCTTATCAGTCAGGTCAGCCACAGATTTAAGATACTGACTTCATAACCTTTGGGTATGTTGGGTCAGAAAAATGATTTTTTTGTGGTTTATCTTTATGCCAAAAAAAATCATTTTATTGGGTTGATGCTTTGTACCCCAGCCTGAGCACCCCTATCCTAAATATACCGGAGTAACAAGGACAGATAATGTTACAATAGAACTCGCTACTTTTCATTGACACCTAGATACAAAGCAATTTGTGATTGCAGACAAAGGGAATTCCATGCTCGGTTGGTTAAGACATAAACAAAAACAAAGCAAGCCGCGAAAATTGCCCTGAAACCCGGGTCGCTAGCTCGGTCGTTGTGCATTTCAGAAATGGTTTTCAAGAGCAAATATTAGCACATATCGAAAGAAGAAGGATATATCTAAACTTTTGCCTCAGGCATTTTATTTTTTTCGTACAGAAGCTGAGCAGTAAGTGTTTTTAATTACACCTAAAAAGTACGGGAATTGAATCCCCTCCCAATTGGCTTCTGAACAAAATAAATAAAATGCCCGAGGCAGAAGTTTAGATATATCATTCTTCTTTCCATATGTGCTAATATTTGCTTTTTAAAAACATTTCTGAAATGCACAACGAGCGCGCTAGCGACCTGAGTTTCAGGGCAATTTTGCAGCTTGCTTTGTTTTTGTTTATGTCTTAACAAACCGAGCATGAAATTCCCATTGTCTGCGATCACAAATTGCTTCGTATCTAGGTGTCAATGAAAAGTATCGAGTTCTATTGTAACATTATCTGTCCTTGTTTACCGGAGTACCTCCCCGCTGGGGAACATAAAAGAAACAGAAAAGAACACAATGTACACAATGTACACTATGTACTTGCTGTATATCAGAACAAGGACAGGTTTTGTAATACAATAGCATGAATTGATTTTGTTGACACCCGAATTCAAAGCGATTAGCGATTGCAGACAAAGAAAATTCCCTCAACCAATAAGTCAAAACAAACTAAGCTGCAAAATTTTCTCCGAAACTCAGGTAGCTAGCGCACTCATTGTGCATTCCATGAATTGTTTTAAAGACGAAACATGAGCATATATCGAAAGAAGAAGGATATATCTATACATTTACCGCGGGTGCTTTATTTCTCTGGTTCGGAAGCTGAGCAGTAAGTGTTTTAATTTCACCCAAAAAATAACAGAATTGAATCACCTCCCAATCGGCTTTTGAACGAAACAAATTAAATGCCCGAGGCAGATGTGTAGATACATCCTTCTTCTTTCGATAAGTACTCATGTTTGCTCTTCAAAACAATTTCTGGAATGCACAATGAGCGCGCTAGCTTCCTGGGTTTCAGAGAAACTTTTGCTACCTCGTTTGTTTTGAATCACTGGTTGAGATCATTTCCTTTGTCTGCGATCGCTAATCGCTTCGAATTGCGGTGTCAATCAAAAGCAACTCATGTCTTACAAAATCCGTCCTTGCTGCATAGCAGGGCTAGTTTAGTAAAGAATAGATCCAAATTTCAGAAAAGACAAAGCGATTTGCCTTTCTGAAGAATAGATTTCACACCTCTCTGAGTGCACTCAATCAAATTAAAATAAACAGAGAAGCACACATTATGGTCGGTTTCATTGATGGTTTGAAATCTATTCTTGAGGCTGTGAAATTGCTTTGTCTTAAACAGAACTGTATCCTGTGTTTTACAAAATTCACCCTTGTTAGTAACAACGACAGTTTCTCTCACAACAAGTAAAAATAAATTACCGGTTTATGATAAGTAGGACGAGGCAGGTGCATCTGGCGTGGCACAAGCATAAAACAGGATCAGGCATAATACCACAATATCACTGAAATGCGGTTCTAAAATGTAGTTCATTTCCTTAAATCCTCCAACCAAACACCTGCTACACATGGAAATGAGGTGTAGAATGAATAAGTATATAAATGGACTGTTCGAAACAAAAAGGCCACACTAAATTTAAAATGACAAAAAACTACTCAAAGGAACTGTTGCATAAAAAATGCCCTTGATTAATATGTAAATTAGATGCAAAATGATAAAAAAACACACACACGTGGATTGTTCGAAACGAGGTTCGAAACAAAATGTTCTTGAAATGATAAACAAGAATAGTACAGTAAATCAGGCGTAAAATAATGAAAACATAAATGGATTATTCGAAATGAAATGTCCTTGAAAAATAACCAAATTAGGCATAAAATGATCATCAGTTACGGACTCATTCACAAAAATAACTTTTTAAGCGAAAGTAATTATCTAATCTAATCTAATCTAGCCAAGCTAACAGAAAGCAAGCAGGTGGCAAAGGGGCGATCTAAAGATGGTGATTTTATCATGTTTCAATTATTCTATAAAACCTCTCTTCAAACGGGGAAATGGAGCGAAAACAAGGACTTACGTAACTAGTCTATCTTCAACCTACAGCATGGGCAATAATGCACCGTTGATGTGGCCTATATTATGATCAAAATTGTATATTTACTCACTGTGTTGCTTCTCTTCCACAAGATTGCAAGTACAGCGCTTGATAATGTTGCTACTCCTTCGTTCTTCTCTCGTCACAACAAGGAATCAAATGCCGCCGATATTCAAATACAGTTGCAACGGTTGGAGCTCCTACGCAGCGATACATCTCATTTCCCAACCGTTTCAACTGAATTTGAATATTGGCGGCATTTGATTCCTTGTTGTGACGAGAGAAGAACGAAGGAGTAGCAACATTATCAAGCGCTGTACTTGCAATCTTGTGGAAGAGAAACAACACAGTGAGTAAAAATACAATTTTGATCATAATATAGGCCACATCAACGGTGCATTATTGCCCATGCCTACAGTTAACATACTCCGGAAACATATTTTCTGAAAAGGGCACTTTATTGGTGAAGAAAATGAGCCTGACTGGTAGTGACATTGAATGGGCTGGCGGGGACATTTTCTGCCATTTCGTTAGCCTGCGTGCAGACTCTACTGATTTCCTTTCATTTCTGAGAAATCAGTAGAGTCTGCATGCAGGCTACCATTTCGTATGTTAAAATATGTCCTGAAATCCTATCATAAAGGATAGAAAACTTGAGGAAACTGATTTAAATTTAAACAAATTTCCTTGATGAATTAAATAAGGTGCAAATGTATAAAAACATAAATTAAGTGCTTGAATCAAACGTCTTTGATGAAAATGTAAGTTAGGTGTAAATAAATAAAACATGTATGAACGGTACAAGTAGCTACTGTGCGAAACCCAAAGCAAAACCCCCGTATCAAGGAGTACTTAACTAGTCTTCCAGGGGGGGGCATCTTTGGGACACATTGATGCTTAGTGTGATACAGAAGAACGAGTCGGTCATAAAAAATTGTTACAAGTTTTACTAGTCACAAGCTACCTCGCTCATCAGACTCACCACATAGTCCTAATTATTGCAGCAACAACACTTTATTCACTTTTTTACATGCAATCACCAGCAATAACTACGAATATCTAGTCAGTCTACTCGTCATATCAAATTGAGACAGTAGCACTTGCAACACAAGTAAACACAGCATTATTGGAGACTTTATTAGTATAGCTCCGAATGGAAGACAGAAGATCAATTCAAACTAGATATAACATCAGTCAGCGAGTGCTGCCGATTAGTATTTGTACCAAATGCGATTGTAGCGAGGTCAATTTTATAGAAATTAATAGAATGATTATCGCTAAGGAAACGTATATTATGTTGGAATTTACAGTTGGGTAATGGTTCAAAAGGTAAATGATTTAGAATATTGAGTTCCTCTCCTCCGCCGGTTTCTAGTTCCCTAGTCCATGGCTCTTAGTTTCGTAGTTCTGTAGTCGATGGTTCCATGGTCCGTAATATTGAGTTCTGCATTGTCAGGAATAAACCATTGTCGTCCATTGACGTAGGTAGGAAGAGCTCATTATCTTTCGTTGAAGAACTGTTGTTGTTGTTTGTTGGATAAATGCTCACCAGCCACGAGCCCGCGCGCCGGGGACCGCAGCCGTGACCTGGCCCGTGTACATAGCCAGACAGACAGACAGCAGATAGACAGCAGGCAGGCAGGCAGGCTAATTTCGATCGCTGATTGAAGAAGAATAGTAATGCTGCCTTCGGCAGCAATTATGAAAATCAAGGGCACGAGAACTGAGCCTTGAGGAACACCAAGAGCAACGACTAAAATCCCTTCATATGCATTTCTCCATTCAAAGTTCCATTAGAATTGACACTGTATTTCTGTTTCGACAATGTTGCATGTGTGACACTGAGAAACCGTCTTATCATGATTACGCTAAAGATGGCGGTGAGGAACCTTCATCAAGATGAAAGTCTTTAACAACTCTATAGGAATTCGAATAAAGGACGCATTGAATGTTGGTAAAACGTTCCTTGCCGCCCTCTCTCAAGTTACTCACAGCTTTCTTGTACTAAATTGTTTGCTTTGCTCGCAGGAACAGCATGCTTTGCAATTATTTCACTGGTTTAAGTCTGACTGACAGCACCTATCCTATCTACAGCAAAAACCCACACAAAAGCAGCTGTTCAACAGGCATGTATGCATGAAACAGAAAGCATTTTCTGTAACCCAACGAGAACCCTATTAGCATTTACCTTCTTTTTGCGTCGTAAATCATACAATTTTGAGCTGTAAATTCTAGCGAAATCGCAGGACAGGAAAACCTTACTAGCCATAATCCATCTCGGTCACATCAAATTTACGAGCATAGCACCTGCTGTATAAATAAACATAGGATAATTACAGCTTACGCATGTACATATAGCATAAGTTGACGGATGCACTGTTGTGCCCCGCTTGTGGCTGCTGTGTAGATAATTACAGCTTACGCATGTACATATACTATAAATTGACGGATGAACTATTGTGCACCGCTTGTGGCTGCTGTGTAAGAGCTGTAGCTAAAATTTTTTCGGTTTCAATATACTTGTATACGTCACCTTCAATTTAGAGTTCGTGACAATTCTTTGTATGTCAAATTATGTAAATTTTCAGAGAAACGGTTCTAGCATCGTATCTAAATTTTCTCTGCATTTTCAAAAGGGTTGATAGCGTTGTAAGAAAACACTGTCAACCCTGTTATAACCATAGAAAAATTTTAACATAACGCTAGAACCCTTTTTTCAAACATTGCTTTATTTCAAAATTCCTGGAGAACAATAGAGGGGCTATTTTTGAAGCAACAACCCTTCCTGTGCCATAAATCAGCAATCACTCGTCATACCTATTTAGGTGATTAGGTCGTATTACTGTTAGATATCGGATTTTAGAAAATATAGGAACAATTAAAGTTTTTAAAAGTATTGATTAATTTGATCTTATGATGGAGTATTTTACTGAATAGGTTAGCAGTTTTAAGTAAATTTCTTTCTTAACCCTATGTAAATTAGCTATATCCTGGACTCTAATTTTATGTTAAATAGTTATATTGTTAAGCGCCTATGAGCTCTGGGGATATAAGGCGCTATAGAAGTGGCTATATTATTATTATTATTATTAAATTGACTCAAACAAGATTTCATACTCTTAAGTTGAAGCCTGACCTTAAAACTGTGCTAGAACCAAGATAACTGGAGCTGCAACTCCTCCACAGCAGTCATGCAAACAGGGCACAATTTTTGGAACACCCTGCTGTGTGAATTGATGAGTAAACTGTTGAACTTTCGTAATGTAGCAAAGAGAAATTTGACGGGGGGGGGCGAACGGTTGTGATTACAAACGGCACCGGCAACACATCTAAATACAGCGCAAGATTAAAAAATGATTGCTTACGTTAGGCGACAACAGATTCAATAAAATGTCATTATAATTACGAAAAACAGTTACTATGGAGAAAGCTGAAAGCAATTAAAAGTGATTTTTTCTGGTCATTTTCCGCCAAGAAAAGCAGCTGAACGCCTTGCTTGAGATATCCAACATCATACATACATCATCATATATTTGTTAACGCAGGTTAATTAACGGTGGCAACATAAATGTTTATGTGGACCTGCTATAAATGTTGATGTGGACCTGCTACATCAAACAGGGGCTGTAGAAAACTCTGAAATTAAAAATATGATTGATACATGCGATCCGTCGAGCCTTCCTAGTTTATTTTCGTTGCCTATAGATCATCTCTGAAACCAAACGAGCGACAATGATAATTTCCAATACCATTATACCGCGAGCATTATCGTGAGACATAAGAAATAAACAAAATGGCAGTCAGCCTTAAAATAGCAAAGAAGGCGAGCAACAAAACCAAATATCAGCAACAAGAAGCAAAGCAAATAGGAGCAACACAAAGCCAAACGAGCAAAGTAGTAGAAAAAACCAAGAACAGCAACTTAACACCAAAACGAGCAATAAAGAGTGAAAACATTCCAAAGTTAAACTAGGCTTACCCTTAACGTAACATTTCGTATCTCTTCGAAGACATGGCGAAAGACGACAAAACAGTAAACAGTTGCCTCATAGCTCCGAGTTAGCATAATAAATAATAAACTACTTACAACCGGAGTTAATACGGGACGCAACCGTTTGTTTTAACAGTAATGTGATAAGGAGAGTAAGATATTGATGAGTTATCTGAACTTTTATCTCCTATTTTTCATATAATATGGGTACCTGCTCTGCTCCTCGTTTGAAAACTGTCGTTCGAGGTGAAACTAGCGGGTTCCACAAAAATATTCCCATGGCCGTTTATTCTTTTGCAAAGTTGAAGCCCTACAGCAAAACAACGACGAAATACACGTTTTTTATATAAGAAACTGGTTTATAAGAAACTAGTACTACGATGACCAAAAATTTTAGAAACTCTAGTACTACGCTCAAGAACAGATAAGAAACTCTAAAACTTTATTTCTGTATGCCTGTCTTATTCTATATCTCTCTAACAAAGGTACATTCGTCTTTTCTTGACTTTTAACTGCAAAATTGGTAATTTTTTGCCTTGATGTGCATGGCTGCTTCTTGATGACAATGTCAATGCAAAATGGAAGCCCTTTCTCGAGAAGAAGGCTCAACTTCGAACAATACCGCAATTTTAGGCCCAAAAAAATAAGAAACTAATTAAGAAACTTTTACTACTAAAACACCGAAATTTTCATGGGAAATTAAGAAACTTTTAGTGCTAAGTGCTGATCCAAGTTTCTTATAAAAAAACGTGTCGCACTGTTCAGTGGTACTTATGTGTAATGTTTTGAAATTGGATAAGCGTTTTAAGACAGTACATTATATGTTCATAATTATTCTACCAGGCCATGCACCAGCAGGGGGCAATTGCCCCCCTGAGAATGAAATATGAGGGGCGCTAATGCGTCAATCTCAAACACATGGCTTGTCAAATTGCTAATCAAATATCGAAGTTTCCTTCGAGGATTCTTCTATAAACTTGACATGTATATTTCAAAAACGCACAAATAGAACGTGGAGTGGAGATATTGGGGAATTCATGAACCCACGATACCAACTTCAACGGCAGCGTGAAGTTGCATTTGATTCAGAACATCAGGACGGTTCTTAGGCACTTAACTGAAGAGGGAGGTTTCGTTCAGCTTTTTGAATAACAACATGTAGAAAGTAGCATATCGGAGAAATACCTTGTTTGCAGGATACAAGCAGGGATACAAGATGACGTTCTGGCTGGCGTTGAGCTGGCGTTGCCGTCCTGGTCCGTACGCACGTCCTTTGTATGGAACTCTTATTTAGAAACTCAACTCTCAGAGAACTAAAACATCAAGAAATTTCAGTGCTGACACAGATTACATAGGAAGTTTTCCCTTCAATCATGGAATAACATATGAGTTCTCTTAATTTATTTTGCATGTATCAATTTAATTTTCACTTGTTTCTTTTATCGTATTGTTCATAAGGCACACAAGTAATGTCTACCAAGACGTTTTATTGTAAAAACTTCACGAGTCAACGGATGCAAAAATATCAAGAATGACTTGTAGGAAACCCGTAAGATACTCTGAGTACTGAAATAATGAGGAATTTAAGAAACTTTCACCTCTGAGTAAATTTCTTAGTTTCTTATAAAAACTAACCCCGTATGTTTCACACCAAAAACTTAAGATACATCCATATTTTTATCAATGTAAGTCTCCCTGGTCACAGGTTAATTCAGTTGTTATTCTTTTAACAGTGTCCTTCCAAAGATTACAGTGTCTAATGTAACGTTTGTGGGTTTGCTACGATGAGTCCATTATTTAAGCTATTTTCACTATAAAATTTCAAAAATAGATCTCTTTGAAAATACAGCTAAAAATTCCAAAAATCATCGACAACCCAATAACATACTTACAGATGAAACCTTAAGGAGTATTGAAAGAGGCTGTCCAACTGCGCTCACACCTTGAGAATATGCAATCTCAACTTTACTTTGGAATAACATGACCAAAAAGACCTGCGCACTCAAACCAACAAAGCCTTTCAAACCGCTCCAATCGTGTCAATATGATAAAGGAAGCTTCTGTGACGTTAAGTCGTACAAGGAAAAGGAAGCTTCTGTAACGTTAAAGGGTTTGTGCAAGGTTAAAAGCTTGCATTTGCAGAGAGCAGAAAATCTACAAATATCCCATTCAAATCAAAGTTGCACACTAGCCTCAGTCTAGTTGCAGACAATATCAACAAAGGGTAGCCTAAGAATGAGATTTTAATCTTGCTAAGAAACTCTTGCTGTGTCTGAGTTATTTCTTTGTTCTATTTATAGAGGAGCCTATTTACCATTGCACACTTATTTTAAGTCGTACAAGGTAAAACTATGTACAGAACACTGCCTTGACGTCACGGCGGCCTCGCATCACCTTTCATGCATGACACATTGTTTACACAAGCCTTAAAGGCAAATGACGGAGATATAAGGTGATTTAAATCAGGGGCCTGGGCAATCTAAATATAGCCTATTGTATTTCATTGTATTTGATGATATCGAGAGATTAGCAAATCAATTGGACAAATGAAAGCACTCAGCCATCTTTCGTTCTATTTTTAAACTAGGCACTATATATCCGTCATTTGTCTTTAACGAACTCCCAACAAACTTCACTTCAAAGCAAGACGAGATTTAACCCCTTGTCAAGCACTACAGTATTCTGCAGAACCAATCTTAACAACCTTATACTAGGCTGAAAAAGTACATCAAAAATGAAACTAGATGTTTCCAAAATGCAAAAATTGCGCGCTGTATTGATTTGAGTTTGGATGAAGAAGTGTTGTAACATGTGTGTTTGGGGTTTCTCTAATCAAGATTCAGTGCGGCAAAAGTTCCTGCAACTTCCTTGCACGTTTTGGCTATGTAAAGTACACAACAGGCCTGGCACACAGTAAATGACAAGGATTATTTACATTATGAAAAGAATTCTTGACCCATATGAAACATGAAAGGGTGAAAAGGTGTATAGGGGGTTCTGATTGTTGACCATTGTCACCTATTTTTGGTTTGACATCCAAGGTCATACCGGCTCAATTATTTACTAGTAAAAAGGTCTTTAAAGTATTCAGCATTTTGTAATTGTATAACAAAGTTTTATTTTAGGTTTATGTTTAATCTCAGGGGGCAGTCATGATATTTTGCTCCTCCTTGTGCCGTCCTTGTAGCGTGGTATGGTAGATTGTACTGTAGGTAGTGTCTAAAATAATTTGTTGTTGTAAACTTTTATATTGAACGGAAAAAAGATGCAAGAGGACTCGACACAGGTAAATTAGCCTTGTACCCAATCTATTTTGAGAGTGCATTGAATTATCAAAATTTGCATGTGCCAACCTCAGAAAACAAAGAGTGTGTGGATAATCTTTGATACATTTAAGGATAAACGCATTTACTGCATCAGTAACTATTATTACCTTCAATGTGAGCAAGGCATCCATTGCCATATATCCATGCCATATACTGTACAGTACCATTCCTTTGGCCCACAATCACTGCTCTATATTATTGCTATTTTTTCTCAATTAATTTAGAAGTTGTGACCATTGGCTTTACTATCATTTGAAATTTTGCATTAACTATCTTTAGTTGGGTGCACCTTATGATTGAAATATCCGATGTCTATTCTATTTACAGATTAATTTGTGATTTGTAAATGGATTTTTCAGTTCACCGTATTATGGTTTCACAAGAAATTAAAAAACTCTGCGATATTCAAGAAGTTTCAGTGTGATACGATTTTTGAAAATGGCGTAAGATTGTTACAGATGTCCTCCTGTTCACACCAGAATGTCTCATTTTGCTGATAGAATTTTAAAACAAAAGAATTCAAAAATGGAACTCTAACTGGCACAATTTGAAAACAACGTCTTAATGCGTGTGAACACTTGAAAACAATGAGACTCTAACTTTTCTCAACTCTTTTCGAAATGAGGCTGATTGATGCTTTAAGACATTTAGAAAGAGCATGATAAATCCCCATTAAAATGCACAACAAGACTGTTGGCTATGTTGAAATGTTTCTATGGTTTCCAAATTGTGCGTGATAACTAGATCAGAGCTTGATACTTTTAACATTTTTTGCCGTAGTTAAGTTGTGCTATGATTGTAGGACCTTTAGTCTCAGAATGTATTCACTTACCCAAAGGCCTGATAATTCCCCATATGAATGCAAAGAGTTGTACAATGAAATGCGAAGGATGCTCCACTGGAAACCCATCCAACTCTCGTTCTGTCTTGCTCTTTAACCGTTGGATCCCATGCCAAACATTCTGAATCTTTGATTGCTTTTCTTCAAGTATTCCTATCAACTTCTCATGGCTCACTTCCGAAGCAATTTGCTTCAAAGTTTCAATACCAAGTTTAGAGAACTTTTGGTAATCAACATTGTAGCCATGAAGCCAATATTTTGCAATCATCTGCCTCTTTAATTGCAGGAGATTATCCTCAAGGGGGTCATCTGATTGCCATTTTGAACCATAGCTCAGGTATTGGAATTCATCAACAGACAGTAAGCACAGTTTTTGTAGTGATGTGATACCTAAGCAAAAATAAAATCACATGAATTAAATCTGGATATCAATGGAGCTATGAAATGGAGTGTACTGTACAATGGCAAAGAGGCTTCTCAATACAAAGAACAGCTCCAGTTCTGACATGGCATGGTGTTATGTATATTACTACCTGTCCAAGGTCTAACAAATGCAAAGAATAACTCAATAGAATATTTTGCTTTGCAATAAAAAAAGACAATTGACTTGAGTTGGCATTGTTAGTTACCAGCCAAGCCTATTTATATTGTGTATTGTGTATTATTGTGTATTCACTTCACACAATATCCACCAGAAGCCAGCATTCACTAAAATTTACTTGAAAGAATTCATTCAATTTAGTCCTTTCCCAAAAAAACAAATATAAGCTCTTGTTACTTCAAAACTCCTGTTAAGCCTAGTTCACACTAGAGGGTTTAACGCGTTAGGCGTTAGTGCTAGTTTCTTGACGCGATATGTCTATGGCGTTAACATTTGTTCACACTGTGGTTTATGGTGGTAAGGTGGATTTTCCCACCATAATTTCGTGCAAGCATGGCGTCCTTTGGAAGAGAACAAATTCTTGGTATGATGGGTTGTATTTATGTTTTGAGAAAAAGAAGAAGGAGACTTGAATCGAAAAAAAAGCAACAAAAAAGGAGGTTCTGGGTAAGGGATCACATGCTAAATCATGTGATAAATAAAAGTAAGGTCTATTTCTACGTACCCCCTTCCAACCCGGTTTCCTGTGCCACCTTTTCCCAGGCATTAGCAACGACAAATTTATCCTTGTAGTCCTTGCTTGATTTGTCGAAGAGGCAAGGAAATTTTCGCACA
>REGL01000180.1:224929-264431 GCA_004194395.1 Aurelia aurita complex sp. Pacific
CTATTCATTCTAGGTACATGCTGGACATTTCAACTTACAGTTTGGCATATCGTAGGAAGAAATCAGTAATCTGAAGATGGAGTTATTAGTCCTAACATCGCATCTTTATGTTGAAGACAAAACCAGAGAGATTAGTATGCCTTTCTGCATCATCGTGGTGGAGGTGGAGGGGGAATCTCCGGATGAGCAACACAAAAACTGGGTTGACACTTTGTTTCATTGCCTTGATGACGTGCAAGAGTTCCGTTCATTGAGCATATTTGAAGTAAAGGTCTGAAAATTAAATCTAATAGGTCTCAGGGGGTAAATTCTACGTTCATACTTTGCCACTCAATTCGGACTGGACGAACACACAAAATGCATTATTGCATAATATGGTAGGTCGAAAAAGCAACTGAAATTATTCTTTAGTTAAGAAAAGACAGTCTATTCTACTTCGTACCGTGAAACCGTGTGAAACAGTAAAAATTCCCTTTTGAAATTCCCAGTTGGCACAAGGCAACAATAACAGCAGCAAACAGTTGTCCCGAGACCTATTTGTTTCTATTCCTCACACCTTAGGCTAATTCCCACAATCAAAAATGATTTAAATCTAAATTCCGTTCAGTTATAAAGCAACGCTTTCTCTTGTGAATAAAATTTCTGCCCGCTCGGGACGTCAAGGTAACTAAATTTTTGTGTTGCTCGTTGAGGGAGTCCCCACCATCACGAAGCAGGAAGGCGTAATAATCTCTCTGGTTTTGCCTTGAACATGAAAGTGAAATTTTAGAGCTCATGACTCCATCTTCAGATTACTAATTTCTTCCTACGATATGCCAAACTGTAAGTTGAAATATCTAGCACGTATCTAGAATGAATAGAAATTGCCAGATTAAAAAGATTTTTCTCTGTGCTCAATCAAACGTCGGAACTTTTTTTTGGGACACCCCATAGATAGTATTTAGGCCAGATAGTAGGCCTCTCTAATCATTTTGAGTTCATAACTAAGATGATAATGCAAATCCAAACTAGACGTGGAAATTGGAATATTTTGCAGTGCGTTCTGCTTTCACTCTTAAGTAGCATGTGATCAAACCCAAGAAATTTTTTGGACGCTTGTAATGCCTTCATGAAAGCATTGTTATTGCGTTGTATCTTTGCATTTTGCATGATTAATTATGCGCACTCCAGTCAAAGCAGGCACAACTATGAAACACGCCATAAGTAAAAACTACGGAGTCCCCAAAACACAAAGAAAATGGGGTATGCTTTTAAACAAAGGAGCCTGATTATGAAATGACCTCTCTAACAATGTTAAAACATAAAACAGGAAATAGTGTTTGCAAACACATGAAACGTATAATGACGAATAATTAGTAAAACGATTAACTCATGATTCACTACTGTTCATATATAGCCTTCTTCTTTTCTAAATTTTGAAGTTCACTTCATTTTCATTCTAATTTAGTGCTTTAATGTTTTCACTGTGTGTGTTCGGCTCAGACTCGATAATACATGCTTCTCCTGGGTCGTATAGAATGTATTTTTTGAAAATAGCCTTAAATAACGGACGCATCATATTAAACCCATAAATGCAACAAAATCACCGAAATCAGTAGAAAGAAAACTGTTAACCCCTGTAAAAGGAACAGCAACCAAAATAAACCAGTTTCAAGAGAAAAACTGTTAAATCCTGTCTGTCAAACTGGCACTAAGATCCATGAATGATATTGAATTGAATTGTGACTAATCTGTTGTTGCCTTGATTCAAGGTTCTTCTTCGTTATGGTGCAAATCCAGACCTGAGAGATGAAGATGGAAAAACTCCATTGGACAAAGCTCGAGAAAGAAATGACGAGGGACATAAAGAAGTGTCACGAATTCTGCAAACACCTGGTAGGTATTTAAGCAGAGCAGCTTAAGGGTAGCAGATCTGTTCAAAATGTAGTCTGCCAGCCGCCTTGTGATGCTTCGCATGCTTTCCATTAAATGCGTTCCTTTTGGTGTTCCTTTGCAATAGGATCATGTTTTTGTTTATCATTCATCTAAATCTAGATCCATTGATGGCTTTGCGACGTTTTCAACTGTGAGGGCACTAACATGTTAGTTCCACCTCCATAATTTGCATTAGGAATTTGGGCAAGTACTGAAAGTTCTTAAAATTATCAGATTTTCAGTACTCAGAGTTTCCTACGAGTTTTTTAGAGGTGCCATAACAATCTTCATGTTCACTACCTGAGACAAAAACTCTTTACTGGTGATTGCACCAGAGAAGCGCTGAAAAGGGGACAACTTTGCGAGAGTCCCATTTCTTTTAGTTGGGAGTAAATGTCTGGGATCTGCAAATCAGAGGCTGTTCTGCAGTTTGACTGGCTATTCGAAAACAATTGCAAACAGCTATTTTTCGAAAGCTTTCTAATTATTCAAATTATAATGATACAATTTAGTCAAAAAGCAAGAATTATCAACAGTGTTACTTTTCTTTTTGGAATCGAGGTGGCATAATCAGTGTTACCTAACCAACTGCAAATCCACGATGGCTGCTAATATGTCAACTTTTTGGACAGATGTGTGCAATGCGTACCAATGTGTTCACTCGGCTTCGTTATTAGCGTATGACGTCAAAACATCCTAAGAACGAGGTTGACCCAATCCATTCCAGTGCCATTTCAACGTCTGTTTCCTATTTAGAATGTGCATCCAAGATACACCTACTTTACTGAGAAATGTAATTTTCGCCATAATTTGTAGGTGAATGGATGGTGCCTGCTAACACGACACAACCTAGGGAACCAAACACAGAGCAGCCAAAGACCGACGAAACTAAGAAGGATGAAGAGCCAGCCGAGGAACCGACCGAGCCTATTGTGAAAGGTGATCGTGAAATGGCTCCGCTATATGTGAAACGACTTCTTCCTGTATTTGCACAGACATTCAAATCAAGCTTGGTACCATCAATAAGGAAAGCAACATTGGCTATTATGAAGAAAGTAATTCATTTTATTCCGATTGAAATGATGTCTGAGGTTATTGCATCAAGCAATGTCGCTTCAAATGTTGTTGAAGTGTTGTCGTCTGTTTTGAATGTAGAGGTAAGAGATCTTTGCAGTTTTAGGAATTAAATCCAACTCGAGTCAGGTTGGTTTGCGCAACATAGGGCTCAAATCTTTAAAAAGGTCGGTGTAAAATTCTATTGCAGTTTTCTTTGAAATAAATGGCTTGGAAGGAACTTAGGGTTTTTGCTGTAAATCTACCGTGGCAATTTAATGATATCTTATGACGTCATCAAATCTCTAAATCCTAAACTAGAAAAGCTACAGATTTCTGCTTGCTACCATGTTGTAGGCCTTCATAAACTATGGGCTTCCTTAAGGTTATATAATGCTTCCTCTCTTAGTTTAGGTTTTACGATGATTTAAATTTGTTCAAAATTTTCCATGAATTTTTTCAAAAATAGTTAAATTGCTGCCACTTTGAAAAAAAATCAAGATATCAAAAAATTTCCACGGCAGATTTACAGCAAAGTAACATAAGTTCCTCTCAAGCCATCCAATTCAAAGAAAAATGCCATATAATTTTACACCGACCTTTTTAAAGATTTAAAAGATTTGAGCCCTATGCTGGTTTGCGCTCTTAATTTTGAGAACCTTTGTTTATTTAATTCATATTGCCCGCAGATGTACCTGGTGACCTAGAAGAAAGCTTCTCGACGGGAACTTCTTGAAGGCAAATCTCCATTACAGCGAATTGTAGCGATTGGTTCGTGAGATTGCTGGTGAAGCGCAGGAAAATCGATCTCCATTTGTTCGCTTGATTGCTGGTGAGACAATACAAATTGAAATGGGAATTAAAAATCTGAATTGGCGATCGCTGAAAAGTTCAAGCAACTTGAACTCCAGGGTGAACCGCGGCGACCGGCCTAATTGTGTGAAAAATGAACTACGCATGCTCATGATGCGGCAATCGCTGACAATCGCTGCGATTCGCTTTAATGGAGACTGGCCTTAAAGCCAAATATTAAGAACACATGCAGGGTATGCATGATTTGAAATTTTTTGTGAATCTGGTTTTTCGGACGGTAATCATAAGTTAAAAGTGACCATGCAGCATTTCAAAAGATGGCCAAACCTTTCATCCGAATGGCGATACAAAGCAGTTACGTTATAGATTTTCGCATGGTTCTTTGAAGTACGATTTGTTAAACCCATGAATACGACATGCAATTTTCTTATATCTAACAATTTTTCTTGATGAGTCTTTTTAGATTTGTCCTGTAAAGATATTAATAGTTTTATTGTAAATTATGTATAATGTAAATAGTAGGCCTTAATTAGCTGTAATTTAGCTATTCTTTATTTTAGCCTACTTTAAATAGATGTTTAATAATAGTAATAAAATAAGATCTTCTTGATGAAACTAGTCGCAATGCCAAAGCCCTCTGATCGTCTACTCCCTTGTGCTATTTCCACATAACGTGCATATGCCAAACGTGCATAGTTAGTTTATTTTGGCGCACCTGGTACTTTCTTGTGCTATTTCCACATAACTGACTATTTGTTCTCAGGATGATGATGAAGGACACTTGACAGCCTTCCATTGTGTCGAAGATCTCATGAGTAAAGGCAAAGATATCTTTCTTGTGCATTTTGTCAGGCTTGGAGTCTTGAACAGAATTAAAGAAATTAGCGAGACATATGACAAAGAGGACCTTGATATTACTGATCCAAACACAGGAACTGTAAGTCTTAGTTCTGTTTATGATACTTTTCCCAAGGGTGTTAGGACACGGATATTTTAATTACGTATTTATTTACCTTGTTTTGATCTTCGTCTTGTTTTCTTGTCTTGTTTTCTTCTCTGTTCTGTTTCCTCTTGCTGATGTAAATGCCTCGTGTTATTTGAATATATCTTCCTTGTATTCCTGTGTCTTAGCACGCCTTCGCAGAAGAAAGGCTTCAAACCGCAAAATATCCGTGTCCTAACACCCTTGCTTTTCCTTGCCTCTTTGCGTGTCAGAAACAGTGAAGTTGAAGATCCAGGGCATGAAAAAGTATTTTTCTTCCTGCGACCGGTCAAAACTCATACTTAAGACTTTCTGCATAGAGAAAATGGAAACCCCATCACCTTTCAAGAATACATTTGGATGTAAAGCTTTTATCGTTGGTACCTAATTAGTAGTACATTCCACCATACGTCCATAGCATTTATGAAATGAACTTGGAACTCATTCCAGCAACCATTACGATTTGGATATCAAAGCAATGGGGAAAATTGAATTATTCAGTTGTCTTATAATTTGTTTCGTTATATACATTGTTAATACAAACCGTGCGTGAAATATAAGTAGATATGTTACTCTTGCTTTACTTTGATATACTTTGAAAATTTCCTGCAGGATATTATGAATGGAAAATTTCCTGCGACCGCCTGGTCGCATGGTCGGGTGGGTTTTCATCCCCTGGTGAAGGTGAAGGTGAAGGTGAAGGTGAAGGTGAAGTGGCGGATTTTAGCGCCAAGCACTGGGATCGCAGAAGTAGTTAACCGCTAATCGAGTCCGCAACCCCTTGTCGTGACGCTCAAGTGGTGGGGCCCTACCGGGTATCGAATCCTGTCCGCCTGACTGTTCTGGCTGCAAAGTCAGAGGATTACACCACTGCGTCACAACACCTTCAATATGCCCCAGCACTCGATTTTACCTCAATATCACCAATCTGGTACTGGGTGGCATCTCGTTTAAGAATTTTTATGGACTAGCAATAACATATGGCACCAGTAAACCGTTGGGAATATACAATATCGGCTAAATCTTGTCTACACGCACTTCAAGTCAAACGATCAATCTCTTGATAAGCATCTTTTGAATTCTTTAACATATTTCTTTCCATGAAAATTTGTGCAAAATGTAGTGTAATACTGAAATTTCCCAAGAGTGTGGTCACGTGACTTGGAATGGGTAAAACAAACCTAAGCCGATTTGTCAATGCTTATGATGAATTTGGACAAATCTTTGTGCAACCATGAATATAAAAAACGATGCAGTGTCCTTCAGTTACCTCCATTTTTTCGCTGTGTTTTCTTTAGAACAATCTCAGTAGGTTTGTGCAGTCCACAGTGGACTAACAAAAAAAGGCCAATTAATTGTCTGAGGATATTTGGTTCGGTTTCCGTCCGGTCTCGAAAAAGTATTTCAGTTTTTGCAGCTAACTTAAGAGAAAGGCATGGGAAGAATTGGATTGTCTCGGCTGATCATAGAGGCCGCCCTCCACTTGCAGTAGTTTTTGTCGGCATGTTTGTCTAGGGCACATGCTCTGTTGTTAGAGAGCATGCGCACTATATATACGCGCTGATTGCCGGCCACAACTACTACAATGGAGCAGATGAATGTTTTTATAATAAAGTTTAAAAGGAGGGGTCATTTATTAGATGTTGGCTTGTTAAAGGGGGATTAATGTAAAGCTACTACAGTTCGATAGAGAAACAATTCGGTACCTATATGAAAAATTAATACATAGTCATTTTTGATAAGTACTTGAAAACTTTTATTGTAGGCAGAAATCATGCCCCTAGAGGATGCACAATCTATTGTCCAAAGCAAACCGTATCATTGGCATGACTGGTGTATCGTACGTAGCAGGGATTGCCTGTATCTCTGGAGTGATTTTTGTGCCATTGAATTATCAAATGGAAGCAACGGTTGGTTTCGATTCGTACTGGATGGCAAATTAGCAACAATGTACTCAAGTGGAAGCCCTGAGGGAGGTAGCGGATCTGCGGAAAGTAGGAGTGAGTTCTTGGAGAAACTACAAAGAGCAAGAAGTCAAGTGCCAAGTGCAACCGGAAGTCAACCATTGTTGTCATCTCAATCATCAAATCGCATTGTTGTTGGTAACTGGTCACTTGCCTGCAGCCAGTCTGGTCAGGTGACTATTCACAATGCTGATGGACAGCAAGCAACGATCTTGAAAGAAGACTTACCTGGTTTTGTCTTTGAATCAAACAGGGGAACGAAGCATACATTCACTGCAGAGACATCTCTTGGTATGTTCAAGCAGCATTTGCTAGCCCTTCAGTCTCTCCGAAAACTCTTAATCTCATACTTTTGCTCTGCACTCCCCTTTCCCCCTTACAATGTTGGTTCCCTGTGCAATTATACAGTGCTTACAGGGATTACAAATCTGTTTATAAACTTTAGCCTGCAGTTTGGAAAGAAATTCAAAAAGTGGTTTGCACACCTAGTTAAAGCTTTAACTGGAACGATTTTTCGACGATTTTTTCAAGAATGCCAGTGAATTATGCAGTGGCGTAGCCAGGGTAAATTAACGAGGGACATTGAGATGAGGGGTCTTTACCTCTGGGAAACTTTTTGATGATACGCCTTTTACTTTGCCTCAGAACAGCTCTCCTGTGCCAGTGCTAGAGTGGCAAATTTGAAAAGTTTTATATGAACCACCACCATCTTCAGAAAAATTTTGAGTAAACCCTTCTTAGGTTGGCTCATAATGCCTCTCTTGATCCAATGCTTGCTGATGCGAAAGGATGCGAAAATGGAAAATATTTGTCATATCTCTTCTTTAGATTAACGTCGGTTAGAACATTTTTGGGACATAGAGCTTGACAATGGCTTAGAACGACTCCCCCAGCCTTGCAAGTTCGACTTCCCATATTCTTATCTTTTCAAATAATCAGCCATCCTCAATTTTTGCTCGAAACTTCCTCCAAACCAGGTTTGTGGGTGTTTATTGTTTTTGCATCTCTGATCTATTGCATCTTTCAAGGAAACATACAACATGTTTCATTTTATTTGCTAGCAACACTTAACTCTTTATTTATTCTTTGATATTTGATTCTATATTTTGAAAACTAAACGCAGGTTTAGTTAAAGGATTTTGATTTGAGAAGTATCACAAGAAAATTTTACGAAAAGCTGCAGTAGGGCTGAAAGCTATTTTAGTGGTATCAAATAGTTAACGAAGTTATAGGGATCAGTCTTGCAGAAGCATATTTCTTATCTACTTCGATAATGAAGCTCTATGACAGGACTAACTTGTTACAAGGAGAATGCTTGCAATAGGCGGTATTCAAGAAAACGAATTTTAGCTTTGTGCTGCGAAATGTAATTTGTAGTTAGACAGAATTTCGAGTAGCTTGCTTTAAGTTTTCCTTTCACGTCATCAAAAGACATATAGTTGGTATGTTAATCTTAGGCCCAGATTTTGCTGCAACATGGAGCGGCAAACCAGGACGCAAGTACCAGTCAAAGAAAGAACAGATGAGACAGAAAATTGGAATCTTTGCTCATGAAATACATTCAAAATACTTCAAAGAAGCTGCTTCAGGATGTTATGGGGCAATGGGAAAACTGCGGGAAATCAGCGCAGCTTTAGATGAAGCTTGCAGAGACGGCAGGGTATGACTAGACTTATGAATTTCGTCCTATTTATCACTAATTACTAACATAACCACTGCCTCCCTTACCCGCTCGAACTGTGACTCAAATTATTACAGCTCGAAAACAGGACTTGGCTTCTCTGTCTCGACCTTGTTTTCACGTCAGTCATTCGAACCAGTAGTCGAAGAGGCGTCGAAGACGTACTTGCAAAACTTATAACTTTTGCTTTAGCAGTCGAACGCTCAGCAGCCTCATTTCTGTCGATATACAAAAAATATTGTAGCCAAACCATAGCAAAGTCCAGTTTTGAGCTTTGATATTATGAGTACTACTATGGCGCTAAGGAAAGTAGTGGTTAAGGTAGTAATAACGATATCCAGTACGAAAGCGTAGACATCAGACACTTTCTGCTGGGTGTCTTAAATCACTAAAATTTGTTCAGATGGCTGATCGTTAAATTTCTTGTTTTGGCAAGTAGATCAAAGACCAATTTTTTTTCCAGGTAGAGCTGATCTTGAGATTGGTTTTGAAATTGACAAACTTAGCTCTTTTAAAGGCTCCCAGGTTTGAAGCATCTGCACAAACGTCAAGCAGTATGTCATGCACGTGTCTTTCGGACATTATTGTCAAAATCTCCACTCGAAATATGAGAAATCGTAAGCACTGCTATTACTGTTCTTTGACTGCTGAAAATTAGCATTTGGCAAGCTATCTAAATCTATCAGTGTCGAGCTATAGATAGTGTCGTACTAGAGTTGCTCTGAAGATGCCCTAGTGGGTGAAACTATTCAGCACTGAAATAAAGAATAAAAAGCGCAAATGACCAAATTGATGCCTGTTTTCTTCGAAAGGTCAGGCCCTCTTCAACGATACACTTTATATTAGTGTTGTGCTTTATAGCCAGTGTTTTCTTTATTCATATATTGTCTCTTTGCTATTCCAGTACATAACTGCTGAGGGTGAACAACAGATTTTTGAGGCATTGAAAGAACTTTGCGAACTGCTGAGGGAAGAAAGTTTGCTGTCCTCCTACGAAATTCAGAGCAGTGGCTTGGTCACATCGCTGTTTAACTGCCTTAATAAGGTATGAAAATTTGATTCGATACATTTAAGAATTTAGGATTTGAAATATATATTTTAAATGGTAGCTTGCTTTGACACTACTGTCTACTTTGTGAGTAAAAGAAAAATCTAAGATCTCGAATTATTTGCCACTGTATATGTATTTTAGATGGCTGTAATACTGAACGGTTAACTTGGACTTGAAAATTTGATTCACTGAAGTCGTCCATGCTTTTTCTAAAATCATAGGCGATTGTTCTGGTTGTGAGATGTTTCTGAGAATACTATAAAGCATTATGAAATTGGGGAAATATCGTCAAATTCTGAGATTTAGAATATAGTGAAATTGGTCACGCGCATATCTTTACATACAGGATACATATTACTGAAGGACATATCACTGCAAGAATTGCCCATGACATTTTTGGATTTTACTCAGATTTTCCAAAGATTGTTAACACTTTTTCTGAGATTTTCAAAGATGTTTTAAAGATTTCTCAAAACTTTTGTATATTTTTACATTCTCGAAATTTACAGAATTTCAGAATTTTTCTAGAGTTTCAAAGGTTTTCAAGATTATGCAAGATTTTTAAAGTTTTGCAAGATTTTTTTGAAGATCTAAATGATTTTTAAGATTTTCAAAGAATTTTCGAAAGATTTTTTGAGAATTTGTATCATTTGTTGGGGAAGAAATCTGAGATTTTTCATATTTTCGTAGAGTTTTACAATTTTCTTATGAATTTGTAAGATTTTATCAAGAAATTTGAGATTTTTCGAGATTTTTGGGATTTCTGAAGATTTTGTAGGCTTTTCACGAAAATTTAGGAGACTTTTGGCGTGATTTGCTCCTCGCATATTATCATATGTTACTGTGCTGGTAGAAGGCCGTGCTTACTGCAATTTTTTCCATTCCTACTCATTCTTGGCACACTGTCGATTTATATTTGTCATTGTTTTATTTATTCTGATACCGATTTGAAAAGTATATGAAATAGTAAAAGCGAAAGGATGTAATTCTTATAGGATTTATTAGTTAGGAATTTCATTGCAGTCTCCACGAGCAAGCTTGACATCACTCCCAGAAAAGGCATCGCATGGAACATCAGAAATCTTCAAAGCAGTGTTTGGTGAAATCCCACAAGATGTGAATGGCGATGAAAGGTCTGGGTTATGTTTCACGTACTATCGTCTTGTATCAAGTGTATTATTATAACTAGTTTTAAAATATCCCAACACCAGGGTGAGTGAAGAAGCAGGCACTTATAAAATCATTTGTGCATGGCACTACAAAAGTTACATAAGCACGAGGCTAAATTTACATCCATAAAGACAGTAAACTACGAAAGCTGCGTTTTTATAAATCCTACGTGAAAAGTAAATAATGGGGAAGTCTGGAGGAAATACCTGAAACGGAGCTAAGGGAATAGGCGACTGCTGGGAGTTAAATGATGGGACGATTGCGCAAAATTAGTCATTAATGGGCAAATCAAAGTCATTGTTAGTTATGTCCAACACTAACAATTCACAAAGGTTTATCGAAGCCCTAATGGCAGGAATTATTGACTTTACCGAGACATTTTTGGAAATACGGAGAAGAAATCACATCTTTTTTACATAGTTTGTTGTTCCCTTGTTTCATTCTGCATCTTTTTTTATCTTTTCCAGCATGCATCAAAGTAGTCTTGCTGTTGCTTTAGTGAGAAAATTGATTGCTGTCCTGGAATCAACGGAAAGGCTCCCAGTGATATCTTATGACCATGGAGGAGGAGGTTCTGGCCTACAGGTACATATACTTATTTATGCAAAAATTTTCAGATTATCAACAGAATTCACGACTGTTTTGTTTGGCAACTGCGGTGTTTTACACACCCTTATCTCGTAAAGATTAACATGAAAATACAGTGAAATATAAGCACTTTCTCGCGAATTGAAATAAGCTCGACTTTTCGAGCATTGCCCATTATCAAGCACAGCCCGTTATCTCGTAAAGCCCGCAAATCTTATTCTTAAGATAACGGTATTCGTTATGATTTGCGAGCGAAAGGAAGTTGGATAGAGAAATTTGAGAAGTTTTTCTCTGTTATGTAGATGACCTACTGTGCTGCCTGCAATTTGAAATCTCACTGAGCAGCTGGTCTGTTAGTCAAAATTATGTTTATTCTCTTATCATTCGACATCTTGTAAATCAAAAGTTTTAGATTTTTGTCCTATACTGTAATTCCTCGATCAAGCCCCCACCTTCGAATACGCCTCCCCCTTCGAATAAGGCCCCACTTCATAACTAATTTTGACAGAAAAGCCACCCTGTAATAAGCCTCCATGGAGTTATTTGAATTCCGCAGAGGGGTGAGTTTTGCACAAATCTTTGTCATGCTATCATGTTTTTCGTTGTTATGGTTCAATGTTACATGTTTATATATTATTTCCTGTGAATTCTAGTTGAAAATTGACATGTTTTTGACTTTGCTCCACATCATTATCAGCTAGACTCTCAGTCTCCCATCAAATATCTACCTTATTATTGGATGAGTCACCCCCCCCCCCTAGACTTATTATCCGGAATCCCTTGTTTCTCTGTACTCTTTGACCCCATGATGGCCCTTCGGTCAACAGAGCAAGGTTTACTGCAGGGATACAAGGGACTCATCGTAACTATCCTAGGTGCCCCCCCTATTAAGCCCCCTCAAATAAGCCCCGAATCAAAATTTCATCTTTATAGATTCTTTCTTTTGCACAGTTCAAAATAAAATTATTTTCTAATTCGTCGAACTCAATCGAAGATAAGTTTATTTACTTATCAGCACTACTTTATAACTGACGCTGAGATGCAACCAACAATTGATATCTTATAGTACATTATGGTCAGTCTAGTGATTCTCATCCAAAATGTCGAGCTCCCAAACAAATTTCTCCTCAATTATGATCAAATATCCAGGTTCCGAAGGAGGAGAGGGTGGGGTGAGGTTGTATGTCTTATTACCAGAATCACTATCTTATGATAACTTTGACCTCATTCTTTGCTTATATACCTTGTAGTCCCTTGGGCCGTATTCTATGCAGTACTATGCCGTTTAATTATCAGGGGAACCTACCCTCTTGTATATCTCATAGGATATGTAAATTCATGAATTTTCATAAATCCAATTTTACCTATATTTACCATGCATGGAAAAATAGAGGAAAAATCACAGAAGATGCTTCAGCTTTTCGGCTACCAAGCAAACTTCGATAAATTTCAATGCTTCAAGTATTCTCTGGATACGGATTTTCAAGCATATGATGTTCTTTCTGGTGCACCCGGTACATTTTGGAAATCCTGTTGAAAAGCTTCATAATTGAAGAGCTTGAACGTTAATCTCGTCTCTATCTGTTGAAGGTACTGTTGAGACGGCTCAGACTTCGACTAGAGAGAGATGCAAAGTCTGGTGACCTTATCGACCAATCTGGTAGATATCTCAAGATGGAACCACTGACTACAGTAAAAGACTTAAAGAAACACCTTCTCAAAGTGGTAAGAAATATTATTTTGATATATACATATATATTTATTATATTTAAAATGGATACTATAACTGCGGATGAAGAACGAACGAGAAATAGACAAAAATTTGATGTTTTTTAGCGCATTAAGGCCTTTCAAGTTATTACTATCATCAGAATGTGACTGACCAACTGGATTGAAATTTTTCATAACTTGCATACGCTTGCAGTAGTTTCGGTCGGCAACCAGCGCGCTCGCTCAGTGCGCATGCTCTGTTGCTAGAGAGCATGGGCACTAGGCAAGCGCGCAGGTAGCTCACCAAAACTACTGCAGTGGAGATCAGCCTTTAGGCAAACTCTATTACACGGTTTTGTCTTGATTTTAGGTGGCTAAACAATGGTATGACTATGAAAGGAACACATTCAAATTCATACACCGTTTCAAGGAGAATTCACAACCGTTGACATTCACCTATGATCATGATTTTGATGAGAATGGAATCGTTTACTGGATTGGAACGAATGCAAAGTAAGTATCGAACTTTAGCGGATTGCCGTAGACGCACGAGGTAGTCCCAATTATCGCAACAACAATGACAACAACAGGAAGATCTTTTTGATTACAAAGTCCAACTTTGTAATCGAAGAGGGGGCTCCAGGTCAGTCAGTAAGAAAGAAAGAAAGAAAGTCAGAAAGAAAGAAAGTCAGAAAGTAAGTCCGTCACGCTCGTTAAAGCGATTGATTAACGTTTTACCTCTGCTAATTGGCACTGAAATAAAGAGAGCGCACAGAAAGCGCACACGAGACAGAAGTTTCCCGCGATCCTATAGCAACATTTGACGTCGGCTTATTTCATGTTAGACAGATTTGACAGCATAAGATGGATAAATCCCCAAAATGTTTACCCTGACGCAACAACAAATTTAACCAGAATTGGCACGTTCTTGACTTCATTAGCAGCTTAATTATGTTAAAACAATCGCTTTCTAGAACGATCATATCATTAGCCGCGTATTGATAGGACTCATTCTGCAAATAAGTCAACTTTAGGGGATGATGTAACGGGCCTGCACAGAGGTTAGCATTTACAGCATCACCGAAGGTAGAAGGACCCCCCTCCTACACAGCTACAGAAAGGTGCAGAATCCCAGCAAACAATAGCGCCATTGACTGGGGGAAGGCACGTGATCACACTGAACCAAAACATCGTCATGCATATGATTGTTATCTTCTATTGCAGGTGACTGTAGTATCAACACTCATCTCTCTGACTGTAGCTAAAGAAATTATCAACGATCATTTAGGGTTATGAAGATATCGATATTCAGAAATTCTTATGCTTGCTTAACTCAGGACGGACTTTGAAATCATCCAAAAGGATCTTATGTTTTGCTCAAACTGCGACTTATTAGCCTACGTGTAGACCCATTATCCAAATAGAGAAAAGGGTCCACGAATCAATGAGCGAAAGCTTGCTACTACAGTCCCAGATTTCTAGAACTTAATTTATGCAGCCTTTGTTTAGACTCGTTTCACACATTATTCGAATAGAGGATTAACATAATTAATTGGGCATCCGTAACAAGCTTTATCTCTTTATTTCGTAGACCCTTTCTTCTTTAGGATAATGGGTTTACTCGTAGGCTAGGACTTATGGACTTTCGCATAACAAATTGGGACGAAAAGGGCACAGATTTCTCTACTCCTTCGGAAACGAGGCTATGTCGTAGTCTTGGCAACCTTCGGCAGTTGGAAATTCTTATTGCTGTGATGAGCTAATTGAAGCTAAGTGGCCTTCAAATAGACCTTTTAGCTATTCTCCAAAAGAGCCTGGATCGAACGTTATTTTGATACATTTTTATATGCGACGTTCGATTGAGTGGTGTTAGAGCTTCTATCACTTTTGTGCACATTCGAAAATTCTACAAAATGTAGCAAAACATCGTTAGATTCAGATTCTATTTGAGAATAGCTAAAAGGTCTATTGAGGAACCCGTGGTTGAAAGTGACGGGTATGTTGATTCTTGGATCGAGGAAACATTCATATGGATACTTGTGGCTTTTGTTCATGTCTAGCATCACCGAAAACTTGAATTTTGAGGCGTTTTATCATCTGAGGCTTGAGCCGACAACTTAACCCGTCTACCATTGCTTGGAGCACTCAGATTTTCGCACAGTGTTGCTATGGTTTCCATACCTGAGCATGAAATTGGGGGAAACCATTTCGTCCTAATTTTCAATGAGAAAATCCATGAGTCGTAGTTTGAGCGTCCATCAGTCCAGCAATAGCGATAACTACGAACTTGTAATCTGTCTAAGATTGCCGGACAAATATTACAGATCCTTTACTAACCATGATTCGTTGTGGTGCCAAAATCGACTTTCATATTTACATTAACCATGAATGTACGTTTTGATTTTCTTCTTCAGATGATTATAAGAAAACTTTTTTTTATCTGAAAGTCGTTTTTGGCCGGAGGCTCGTTTTGTCTTGCTTTTCATTCAGCCCACAAAGGATCATGGTTTACAATTGGTCTTTAACAGGTGTGTAACACAGAGCCAATAATTAGAATCAATGAACATGAGAAAAACAAGGTCACTCCAGTCAAGGTGGGGTTAGTTAGGGTAAGTTAGGCTGCCTTCCACTAGCCCAGGTTAAAACAAAAACCTGTCAAAAGTGTGTTTTTGCGTTGCGCTCCCACTAACCCAGTCGATAAACCAATAAGTTTCAAAACTTGTCTTAGAGTGGATCAATTTTACCCGGATATCTTTTAACCCACCTGTGGATAAGTGGAAACGTATTAAATGGATATCTTTTATCCCAGTTGCAACAGCAACAACATTCTCTACTTTCGGCACTTCAAAATTGAAGTTGAAACGACAAGAAGGGGGATAAATGACAAAAAACGACCGCTGAAAACGAATAAAAACGGGTTCACTGTAAAACTGGTGTTTCCATTGACTCATTTAAAAAACGGATAACTTTTAACCTGTTTTTTTAAACCCAGGCTAGTGGAAAGGAAGCCTTAGGGTTGCATGGATCGGGTTTGTATCTACTGGAGGAATACGGGCCAAGGAGACATTGAACATTGGGAGAGAGCTGATCATCACCTCTCATAAGTTGGGGCAGCTTTCCTCTACAGTTCATATGCTGCATCAAGAGCTTTGAATCTAACTGTGACATTAACTGACGAGTAGAGTAGACCCATTATTAAAAAAAGAAAAGGTATACGAAACAAAAAGCAAAAGCTTGCTACCGCAGTTTCTAGATTTCTGGAACCTAATTTGTGCTGCCTTTGTTGAGACATTTTGTACATTCTTTGAATAGAGGACTATCATGATTAATTGGGCGGCCGTAGCAAGCTGTTGCTTAATATTTCGTAGGCGCTTTCTTCTTTTCGATAATGGGTGTACTCATAGGCTGCATAGTGTCAATGCGGTGTGCCAGTCGGGAAGAATTTATAGTATATACACCCTAAGGTTAGTTAAAGCTAAATTCCTGGTAAAAATTTTTCAACCGGCAAAATCTTCTAAATTACAGAACCGAGAGTGATTGGGTAAATCCTGCACAATACGGCCTGGCTGTTGTGATTTCATCAGAGGGAAGAAGTCTACCATATGGAAAACCAGAAGACATTCTTAGCAGAGATTCAGCTGCACTCAATTGCCATACAAACGGTGACAAGTAAGCGATTTGTTTATTTACCAGCACAAGTATCAAATGTTTAGAAAAGATTACACTAATGCCTCATGCATCTTATGTTTGATTTAATGGCTTAAAAGAAACTTTGGGGGCTTTGTTTGAAGGTGTTGTGGCGCAGTGGTGTAATCCTTTGACGTTGCAACCAGACCGGTGAAGTGGACAAAGTCACGACGCGACGAGGGTTCATGTAATCGATTTGGTCTTCTTTACTTCTGTGATCCCAGCGCTTGGTGCTAAAAAATGCAACTTCACCTTCACTTCACCTAATAATCTTTGTTATCTTGATTATTATAGAATTACAGCGCTTTCTATGTTTCAAACGATTTTCTTGTTGTGACTTCATCAAATTGCTAAATTGCAAACCAGAAAAACTCCAGTTTTCTGCTTGCCGCTATGTCTCAGACCTTCATAAACTATGGCTTTCTTGAACACTGTACGGTTTTCCTCTATTAATTTAGGATTTACAATGATTCTGTGTTTTTCAAAGATTTTCGTGAATTATTTCAATAAAAAAGAAAGCAACGGATGTAAGTCTGAAAATAATGAAGTTGTCAAAGATTGCCAATGAGCAGTTATAGCAGAAGGAAGGCAAAACAGTTCTGGAAGGGTGAAATTTCACGAAAGAGTTCTTGGCTTATTCACTCTTAGGGCCTGATTACATGGACGAGTTGACCCGCTTGTAGCTCGTTTCCGGCTCATTGAGTTGTCGCAATGCTTCGGTCAAATCCTTCATGAAAACAATTTGCAATTACGTGAAGCGAGCCAATCCGCTTCTCTGGGTTGACTCGCTGTACACGCATGCGCTTTGAATGGGAATCATAAGCCTCGCTTTGGTTTTAGCCGAGTTGGCTCAGGGCCAGAGCCGAGCTACAGACGGGTCAACCCTCCCATGTAATCACTATCATTGGCGAGCCAGAGCCGAGCTAGATCCGAGCTGCAAGCGGGTCAACTTGCCCATGTAATCAGGCCCTTAGCCGTTGGCAACCATTTTCCAAATTCAGTAATTTGTGATCTGTAGTTTGCTTTTTCCATCTAAATCAGAAATTCCTGGTTTGTTGTTGACTTTGGATTATGGATTACGCCAGCTGCATACACGTTACGCCATGCTAGAGGATATGGAAGGTTTGTAGCACTCTTTGAATTTTATCATCAAATCACAAAATGCTTATAGATACATAACACTGTGGACCCTTGTAGAAATGTAAAAAAGATTGAAATGCAGCATAGGTTTCAAATCTTTAACTGAATGATTTAAAAGAAACTTTTGCTACCTTTCTATAATTCTACCGTTGAACTTTTCGGGAATTTTGAAATTTTTTTAAATTACAGCGTATTTTATATTTCGCCTCGTTTGAGGATGTGACCTCATCAAATTTCTACATCATAAACCACAAAAGTGACAGCCTTTCTTGGAAATTATTTCATTTTACATCAAACAGTTTAGAAATTACGATGGCTTTAAGTTTTTTTGAAAATTTTTCTTGAATTTTCGAAAGAGAAGAAAAGCACTCAAATTCTGAAAATATTGGACATTTCAGAAAAGTGCAACGGCAGAATCATAGCAAATAGCAAAAGTGTCTTTGAAGCCATTCAGTTCAAAGAAATAGATCATTGCATTTTGCACTTCCCTTTGTAAAGATGTAGAACTTATGCTTTGAAATGCAATGCTGGAATCGTTGCTTTAAAACGTTACTTGATTTTGACACTGCTGGAGAACAAAGTAAGTGCTGCTTTTGAGTAACCACCTATTTTCCCTTTCCTGTGCTAAGATCAGCAACCACTTTTCAGATTGACTTAAAGGGGCTCCGTCGTCAAACAGTAAACAAATCCGTAAACTCGCGCGTGTCACCAATTATCCATTGTTCATCCATTGTCTTCTGAAGTTTGTTTAGTGGTTTCACCCAAGCCACCTAAAAATGACCGTTAAAACTCCACTTATATCCGAGCAATCGTAGAAGATATGAATGTTTGGTTTGTTCCTAAGTGAAGTACAATGATTAATGCCCAAACAGCAACTTTCATTTTGAAATAAAATATGAAAATCCTGTGTGATATCACCTTTCAAAAAACTGCAAAAATCATCGTTTTGTTTACATTTTGACGACGGAGCCCCTTTAAATTGGATCTCAAACTCAAAGCTAAAGCCTAACCTATGTAGCTGTGTAAAAAGGAAACAATTGAACTTACAGTTCCTCCACAGCAGCCACATGAAAGGGGCACAATTTCTTGGGACACCCTGTACTTGAAGTAATAGTAGACAAGCCTGAAAGATCAACAGAAATACATTTTGCTAGTTACGTTTTGATTGAAAAATATTTTGGTTATTATGATGTCAATGAAGATATTCCTTGGTGTTAATATCTCTGAAATTGTTTCTATTGCAGATCTGCCTTACGAAATTGGGTCTTCCAAGGCTCGAAAGAGGGACAGACGTGGACCACTTTGTACACACATACCAACGACAGTTCACTCAATGAGCCTGGGTAAGTTAGATTTGCTCAATGGCAGGAACACGGCAAAACAACGCTAAAGAAAAGATGACTGTTTTTCGATTAAATATAGATTATACATACCAGCTAGTATTTTGCCTCGGCATACGAGGTTTCTTCAGAGCTAATCTCTGAGCTTCAGAGCTAAACGATCCATATTTGATAATAGATATAATCTATATAAGCTATATTTAATAGAGAAATAATCGTCTTTTATTTTGCGTCATTTTGCGGTGTTCCTGCCTTTGAACATTTTATGTTACACTTCGCTGCAAGCATCTTCACAAGCAAGATCCGATGCACAGCCTGCCATTGTCGTTTTTTCTCAACAAAATATGATTTAAGCTAGATTTGTTGAAAATGCCAAGTCGGACGAACAAGAGCAGATTTTGTAATACAATAACAAAAGTTGCGTTTGATTTACACCTCAATTCAAAGCGATTAGCGGCTGCAGACAAAGGAAATTCTTTCAACCAATAATTCAAAACAAACAAAGCCGCAAAAGTTTCCCCAAAACTGGTAGGGCAAACTCTCGCCTTGTGCAAGCGAAAGATGGTTTTTAAGGGAAGTTATGTGCTTATAGCGAAAGAAGAAGGGTAAATCTAAAGTTCTGTCGCTTAGATTATATTTATTTGATTCAGGAGCGGAGCAGAAGGCATTGTAATTCTCGCGTCTTTAGGGCTTAAAATGAAACGATTACAAAACAGCTCCTAAATCAAATAAACATAATCTATTAATAATCGATTACAAAATCTGCTCTCGTTAGTCGGACGTAGATTTTAGTTAAAGATACTTAATTTTCACAAAAAGTTCATCGCAAAATGCATTCCAAGTATAAGCTTAAAGTGGACCATCTTTATCACACTTGCACTGTGATGTTCAAATTCTCTAACTTGTTGAAGTTCTGTTAAACTTTGCATTTGAATCTTTTGCAAAATGATTCTATAAAGGTGAAAAGACACCGCTAGAATACTTCACAATAGCTTAATGGTAGCATCTTTTCGCCGTTAAGAAACGTAATTAAGAAACTCTTGTCCAAAGAAATGCATCAACATTGAGAAAATGTGTTTTCTACGATATGAAAGTAGACTGACAACCTACATCCCTGCGGTAAACTTTGCTCAATATCAAGTCAAAGAGCACTGAGAACATGTGTTTCCTGCGATATGAAAGTAGACTGACAACCTACATCCCTTGTATCCCTGCGGTAAACTTTGCTCAATGTCAAGTCAAAGAGCACAGGGAAACAAGGGACTAAGGTAATCAGTCTAATACGAAGAGGCTTCAAGCCCTGGAAATATATGTGGTAGCTTTTAACGTGTTGTGATCAATTTAGAAATACTACTTACACCTTGCTTACCATATAGACTGATGATATTCGTCTAAGTTTTACTTATGTAGTAAGTCTACTTACCATAAGGGATCTACTATCATGACGAGAATCTTTCGAGAATGTGCAATAATGTTTGCATACTGCAAAAAAAATCCAAACCAGTAAAACTCGTCTTAAGCGGTTGTCTACAATGTTCAAGCATTATTAAATATGAAGTGTTAGGGTCTTTGAAGTTGCGGTTCCTATGTGCGGGTTTTTACTTCTGTAGAAGTTGCTAAATGGATATAATATTGTCTCAATGCAGGTCAACAGCAACATGGGTCATAGATGCACCTTCGTCATCAGATGGTAGTCAGTCTTGGCGCATGTTCCGTATTCAGCAAACAGGACCCAACGCAAGTGGACAAACGCATTATCTTTCTTTATCAGGATTCGAGATTTATGGAGATGTTACTGGTGGCACTGAAGATCCTGCAGGTATGTCATTTTCTCTTTTCTGTCCTTGGGGCTCTTTATTGTTGAACAACCTTCATTCCTGTCATTGGTATATTTTCATCCCCTACCAAATATATTTTAAAGGGGCTCCATCGTCAAAATGTAAACAAAACGATGATTTTTGCAGTTTTTTGAAAGGTGATATCACACAGGATTCTCGTATTTTTTTGAAAATGAAAGTTCCTGTTCGGGCATTAATCAGTGTACTTCACTAAAGAACAAGCCAAACATTCACATCTTCTACGATTGCTCGGATATAAGTGGACTTTTAACGGTCGCTTTTTGGTGGCTTAGGTGAAGCCACCAAACAAACTGCAGAGAACTGCAGGATAATCGGCGACACGTGCGAGTTTACGAATTTGTTTATTGTTTGACGACGGAGCCCTTTATTGTTTGACGACGGAGTCCCTTTAAAGGGGCTTCGTCGCCAAATTGTAAATAAATCTGTAAACACCATTGTTTAGTTAGGCACGTGTCCATAGCCTCCTGCAGTTTGTTTGCTGGCTTCACCTAAGCCACCAAAGCGTCGCCTTTGAAAATTCACGTATTTCTGAGCAATCGTAAGAGATATGAATATTTGGTTGGTTCCTGTGTGAAGTACAAAGCTTTATCTTCAAAATAGCGCTTTCATTTGAAAAAAGATTGGCAGTCTATGTGATAATTCATTTGGAAAACTGCATAATCCCTGTGTCGAAAAAAAAATGGAAACAGCCTCTTTAAACCTACTATCGAGTCTTGAACTTTCAGAAATCATTGCCACGGAACTAATTATTCCTTAAAGTATTCAAACTCATTCTCATTGTTTCTTTAGACATTTGTTTAATTTGTAAAATTTTATTTGCTTTCTTATTTTCTGTTTGTAAATACCGGGTGTCCCAAAAAAAACGCAACGGATTTGATCGGGACTAGCGACAAGAACTTAGGTCCATTAAATCCAAAATAATTTTGATATAATCCTCGATAGCTAACTTGAAGATATAGACCTTATTTGTTGATATTGGTGCATGGAGAGTTGGAATATCAATCTTGAAAGTCCAAATTTGCTTCCATCTCCAAACCAGAGGTTTTGTGTTTTGGCCTAACTGAAATCGCGCTTGAGGAATCTCCTCAGTCATACGCAAAGTGTAGTAGTGTGAGCATGCCAAGGCACACATGTTTAAGTACACATTTCAATTGAAATTTGAAAGCTAAAAATTGACGAACATAACAATGCCGAAGGGAAAATTCACAAAGGAATATATTTCTTCAATCATAATGCATCTGCAAAAGAGCCAAGCACGAATGAGCATTTTTAAGGATCTTATCCATGGATAATTTTCCTTTGGGTATATTTGAGTTATTGTTTCGTAATAATTTGAAGAAAGATTATACAAAATGCATTTCATTAAAGTCATGAAGATTGCAAGAACTAATTCATTTTTCACACCCAAGCAAACTATTTCGCGGATTACTTTCTTTTATCAGACAGATGCAATGCTAACTTTTCGAAACTTTTGAAGCATAAAAAAGATGTCTTTTTCAGGACAAAATTGATGAATTTGATTGAATTTCTATTCAAATCTTTTCCTCAGCATGAGGCTTTATTCTGTTATTTCACGGTAATTCAGGAGATTCCCCANTTCCTCAGCATGAGGCTTTATTCTGTTATTTCACGGTAATTCAGGAGATTCCCCAAAATAGCGCGTCTGCAGTTTAGGCTGAAAGCCATAAGCTCCGGTTTGGAGGTTCATGCAAATTTCAACTTTGAAGATTAATATTCCAACTCTCCATGCACCAATATCAACAAACAAGGTATCTATCTTCAAGTTTGCTATCGAGGATTATATACAAAATTATTTTGGATTGATTGGACCTAAATTTTTGTCGCTAGTCCCGATCAAATCTGTTGCGTTTTTTTTGGGACACCCGGTAGTATATGCGTACTATCCGGTCTTGTGTTGTTCAGGAAAATATAAAGCCTGAGGTCTTAGAGTACAGACCGTGCTTGCGAGATCTGTGCAATAAGACCTCGGGCTTTATATTTTCCTGTGCAACTACGAAACTGGTTAGTATGAGTTTTATTACCTGATAGCTTCTAATTTTGATTTACATCATTTACATTTAAATTTACATCATTTAGTCAAACGCATTTTGTTACTGTTGTGTCGCTTGAGTTTATTGTAAATTTTGGCCTAAATCACTTGCTGTGGTGACAAAAACGCGTCATTGTATCGTATTATGCGAGGCTACGGGAAAACCGTGGGAAAGGTGCGGTTAACCAATGGGATTGGCAGGATTCTTCTATTGCCTCGTTTTTGTTTTTCTTTGAAAATCTGAGCACCCTTTAAGGTTGCATATCACCCGATAGAATCCCAGGAACACCCAAGGATATCCAAAGTGGCCCTTTACTGATTTAGCTCATCACATCTGTCTGACTTGTTGTATACAGTAGAGGATTCGGTCATTAATAGAATACCCTGTTGATACAATGTCTTTAATCTTCGACATATTTCAACGAATAGAATGTTCTGATTCGCACAGGTTCATTGCTAACAGAAAGTGACGAGAACAGCCGCAAGCAGCGACGTGTTTTTAGATCGCAAGTTCTCAGGCAAATGGCATATGGTGGTAAAGAAGGTGTAGATTTGAAGTTGTTGAAAGAAAGAGCAAGACAACTTGGAGAAGCAGTTGAAGCAGTCACCTCCGAGGTGAAGAATGAAGGTATGATGGAATTACAGAGCTGGATTAGGGGCCCTTATTGACCCAGGGGCTTTATGATGTGATTTGCCCCCTGATGACGTGGGTGGAGTGAGTGACCGAGCATCTTATACAGTTTGCAATTGGTAACTGAAGTTAAGCTCGGTCGTGTGGGGTCAAAATCCGGATGGGTGATTTTTTGAAGGCCTGACCAAGTAACTCACTTCGCCTTCCTTTGGAAGGCACGTTAACAATAGGGCACCCTTCTGGCTCTTTTTTTGCGATCGCAACTTCTTCCGTTAGCTTATGAATGAATGGAACTAATATCTAAAATTGATTCTAGAAGCCACGAGGCCTGGTGAACGGCTGACTTTTCACCATGTCTAGAATTTTGTTAGGCCCTACCTTTGATGGACCCAGTAGCTTTTTCTCTTCAGTCGTTTGTATATCTGGCTTGGTATCCATCTTAGGTTGGAAGAGCAAACGCGACAAAAACGTTATAGTTATTTAGGATTCTGACTTGTTCTACCAAATTTACCAAAACACTTTTAGTTGTACCAAACTTTGTCTAGTAAACAGATTTATATGTGATTAAGTAATATGCAGCAAGAAGATGGAAACGATTTACGAGGATAAAATAACCATTTTTACCACAAAAAATTCTCTGTTCCATTTTGCAAACCAACGTCGGGGCAGACTATCCTTAGAAGTTTTTGATTCAATTGAAGACTATACATTTGTTCAAATATCCTGTTATTTTATCTCCAGGCTGGGTGGATGTTCCTTGGGTACAAAGCACTACTGCACCGTCACAGAAATCAAACGGTCAAGACAACAGCAACGTCAAAGTAGTTGACATATCTCATCCAGATGTGCAAACAGCCATGTCACAAGCGGAAAAGAAAGACGGCAAGGACAACAGGGAATCGAGAACCTCCACCTTTAGGTCAAGGACTGGGAGGCTAAGGGAAAGTTTAGGCCCTGCAGCAAGGAGGCTTCATAAACAGAACTTAACAGATGCTGGCGAGGTTGAAAATCAGACGAATATATCACGAGATATGAACAATTCAGCCAGGGAAATCTCAGCTGATTTAGCGAATCTTCGATTGTTGATGGCCGTTGAGGATCTTCTTGATAACGCTTCTTCAGATCTTGTAGCGAGTGCACTTGCAGAAGCTGCAAGTCTCGATCAATTAAGAGCCGCGACGAACTCTATACAAAGATCATTCTTACAATCTAACCGGGACAGGCAAAGTGGGTCTTCTCAAGGATCACGTGAAAGTAGCTCACCTCCAAGTATGCTTGAGGCCATTGATGTGCAGACTATGTTAAGGAGTGTCAACAGACGCCAGTATAATGAGTTGAGTGTTGCACCGCCCATTCCGCCAGTACCATCAGCGGTTTCTGAGGAAGATCCGAAGCTGGAGGACACTAAAGAATCTGCTTCTGATGACGAACATAAAGACTCGACCATTGAAGTTGATGTTCGGGATAATGAGCTAGAAGTAACTAACCAACAGACAGCAAACCAAGAGAGTTTTGATTTGCATGTCTATGCAGATACTAATACAATTCCTGATACAGAGTCTGTTGCGACCCTTGTTGCCAGTGATACGATCCTTGTTAGCAGTAACATTACGGAAGCTGATTTACACCAGGAAGTTGAAGTGACCACTGATGATTTGACTGTTGTGCCCGTGGAAACAATAAATGATAAAGAATTGAGTGGAGTCATAGAGGAGCCAAGTGATATATTGGCTGATATCACCGCAGAAACGGCTGAGGCTGAGGCAGAGACAATCTCAACTCATTTGGCTGATATAGCCATGAATGAAGATGTTGTCGGTGTTTCTGAGTCTGATGCTGCCAAAGCTGAGCGAATGGCTGGTGCTGAACAAGGTGAAGGTTCTGGACCAGTTGAAGGCACTACACAAGGTGAAGGCGTTGCACAGGGTGAAGGCGCTGAGCAGGGTGAGGGCGCTGCTCAGGATGAAGGTGCTGCTCAGGGCAGGGACGTTGAACAGGGTAAAAGTGCTGCTCAGGCTGAAGTCGCTGGACAGGGCAAAGATTCTGAACGAAGTGAAGCTAGTTTATCAATAGATCCTACAAAAATAGAGGACAAATTGGCATCAACAGAGATTAACATTGCTGAACAAATACGTATCGAAAGTGAGAGCTCTTCTGATTCGTCGAGTTCCGATTCGTCTGTCCCAGACATTAAAGATGAAGCCACAGAAATATTGTCTGTTGAAAATGATCCTGTTATTGTGCATGCTGAAGACAAAGATAATTTTGTGACAGAATTTTTTGATGCGAGAAGTGACGAGATATCAGAATCGGATAAGAATCGACACAATGAGATTGGAAGAGAGATGCCACCAGATGAAAGTGATATGTTGTTTAGCAAGAATACTGAGGTATGTTTTTTAAGACTTGTGCTCAAGATAGGCATCAAATCGTTAAAAAGAGATTACTCGAATGGTTGATGCATCTACCATTTTATGTACCCTCGAGTACCGAATAATCATCCCCCCCCCGCTTATTGATTTTTGAAAGATCTTCCAAACCCCCTCTCTTGAAAAATTGAAATGATAGGGAGCGTAAAAAAATCGTGTTTAACAAAGAAAGCGACTTAATCTGATTTAAACATCATTTTTGCGTGTCGGATTGAAATTGAACTGGTTAAAATGGCCATTTTTGAAAATGCACAAGCGCAGTGGCTGAGCACACGTAAGAACCGTGGACTATGTCCTAGAATTGATTAATTAAACGGCAGAAATACGATGTTTATATCGAGTCGTTCTTCTACCGCTTGATACGACAGAGCTGGTGAACTCTTGCCGTTTTGTCCATTCAAAACGGCAGGCGATTTGAACATCGTTTTTATGTCGAATTTAATTGATTTATCATCTATTAAATTCGACACGGTAAAAAAGAATGTTTAAACTGGGCCTAAGAAATGAAATAAGATATGAAAAATCTAAAACGGCATTTTTATCATTCAACAGTGCTATTCATTTGCAGCAATAAACGCTTCAGGTTACCTTTAAAGTTCTTTATAAAACTGAGTTTCAATTTGATATGATTTCTAGGTCGAACTAACTGTACCTGAATTACCTGAAAGGATTGATTCGTTAGAAAAGACCCCAGAAGGCATGACATTACTGGAAGCAATTGAAGCCAAATTGGTTTACGATTCATCCGAAGAAGAAGATGATGATGATGACGAGGATGATAACGAGATTGATGATGCAGTAATTCAGAAAGGAGGCTTGAAAATATATCCTAAAGGAGATAAAGGCAGGAAGGAAACGAAAAAGATTGTCAGAGAATTGCTGATGAGTGCTGGAAATAAGAGTCAAATTTCCAAAGATGGGTAAGATTTTGCTTTCATTGTTTAAGGATCGTCTGATGAAGTGATTAGGGATCGTCCGAAGTGATTAGGGATCGTCCGAAGTGATTAGGAATCGTCCAAAGTGATCGGTTGTTTTAGCCTTATTCTACTGAAAGTGAATTCTAGCTGCAATTAACGAGGACATATTTCGTAACAACACAGTAGCATGAGTTGCTTTTGTTGACACCTGAATTCAAAGCGATTAGCGATTGCCGACAAAGGAAATTCCCTCAACCAGTAATTCAAAACAGAGAAATCCGCAAAAGTTTTTCTGAAACCCAGGTAGCTAGCGTGCGCTCGTTGTGCATTCCAGAAATTGTTTTTAAGAGCAAACATGAGCATATATCGACAGAAGCAGGATATGTCTACACATCTACCTCGAACAGTTTATTTCTTTGCTTCAGAAGCTGAACAGTGAGTGTTTTCATTACACCCAAATAATAAGAGAATCGAGCTACGAGCTACGAGCTTTTGAAGTTCAAGTTTGTGCAAAACTGAAACCAGACACGCCTAAATTGCATATTTTTTAAATTAGAATCTATTTTATTCAAAGGAAATCAAATGGAATTTGAAAAACACTTTCGATAAAGTAGCTTCCTCTAACATTGAATCAAGGTTATAGATGTTTGGAGGAATCTTGTTGATCACAATTTGGAATGGCCCAGTCTCTCATCGATTAAGTTTTCATTCCATGTTTTTGGATACTTGCATTATTAAGTAAATTTTGGCAACGGTTACAAGAATTAGATTACTTTTGAAGTCCTATTTGGTTTGCGCTGATATTAACGAGAGGTAAAACACTGGGCAGTCTTCTTGTACCTCGATTTTGGGACGTATTTTTGAAAGACAAGTCAATTAGGGGCGTCTGGTTTTAGCTTTTGCACAAACTTTAACTTCAAATGCTTGTAACTCCGTGAATTCTAAGCGGATTCGCAAGATTCTGGCGTCAAAAATGAATTCAAAATCTTAGGAACAGGGTTATCTAACCAGGAGCCTGTACATTTTATCGTTACTTTTTAGTATTCAATCAAACGTCGAACAATTTTTCTGGGTAACCCTGTATGACGTGCGTCCATCGTTTACTTCTAAAATTCTAGTTGTTTTTGTAGTAGCACATATTGTAGTCCTTTAAAACTTTATTTTTGCGGCCCAAGCTAGATAAGCTTTGCTTTTCTTGGGTCGCGTAGAATACGAATATTTTAGAAGTTCTTTATTTTTATATTAGCTCGTATTTTACAAATAAAATTGAATTGAATTGAATTGAATACTAAAATCTTGTACAGTCCCTTTGACGCTTTAATATTAGAAGTGATTTCAACATGCTTTCTGCTTTTATCAAGCTCGAAGTCACCAACTACAACGGAGATTGAGAAGAAAGAAGAAACTCCGACGATTAAAGATAACAGTAAACCATCAAATGCATCATTGCAGACATGTTCCTTAATGGTGGATATGGAGGAGGACTATATGGAAGACTATCCAATGGACGAAGGAGATGATACGGATGAATTCGAGGATATTGAAAACGAGGATGAAAATGACCCAGATGAATTGTATGAACGCACTTTAGAGGTTAGTTTGTTCTTCAAAGAGTCTGCATCTTTCTACTGTGTATCAAACTTCTTCCTGCTATATACGCAACCTGCCTTAAGAATAAACGTTGCTTGCTTGTTTGCTCTATTGCTCTATAGATCTATATTTGTCACAAATCTGGCCCTTAAGATCTACCAGACTTGTATGCAAACCATAAGATTACATTTGCAAATCAATTAAAAACTCTTATGCATGGATACTGGTATTTTCCCAACGCCATAATTTGTATTACTGTCATGAAATCAAATATGCAGAACCCAACTGTCAATGGTTTGTCTGCCAATGTTCTTACGTAATCTTTTATATTGGCAGGTGAACCAGCCGAGTTCATCAACGGACAGACCCGCTGAAGTTCGACGTAGACAATGGGATGATGATTATGTATTGAAGCGCCAATTTTCTGCTCTCATTCCCGCTTTTGATCCAAGGCCAGGGAGGACTAATGTGTCACAACATCAAGACGTCGAAATACCTGAACATGGTAACAGTTTATTTCGTAGTCATCTTTAAACATAATGACTTTTAATTAATGTCTGTCTCAAAATGGATGCCACGTGAGATTTGCGGTAACGCAAAATTGCTCATGCAAACTCTTTATTTGTTTTTATTCGCGGGCATTTTCACAGGACATCTAATTTTAGACAGATTTTCATATAGCCCAGCTGTTTTTACTCGTACCAAATGGTCATATCTATTGTGCTAAAAGGATTGACTTTGAAAGCAATTTTTTGCAAAGTCTCATTTGCAATTTTTAAAAGTTGGTTGCAGTCAACATTCATAAACAGCGTTTATGAGCAGCAACTGACCATCAAAGGCCGGAATGTTGTTTTGAAATGTTTTAGATATTGAATGTCTTGAAAGTTGCAACGAGAAAATCTGTGGTGCGATTTTCGAAAGCCAAGGTTGTGAAAGACAAATTCAGCTGACGATGTTTCCACCCATATTTCTTTTCATGTAAGTTAAGAATTTTGTACCATGTAAAGCGCATTGCGGGTAACTGAATCAACAGATACGAGTAAATAGATGATTTCCTAAGTCAATTGAGCTCTTAGCTTTTGTGAGAAGAATCAGAATCGAACGATATTTTGCTGCATTTTGTAGAATTTTCTAATGTGCATAATAGTGATAGAAGCTTTAACACCACTCGATCGAACCTCCTCGTGTATTGAAATGTATTTATAACGCTCGATTCAGGCTCTTTTGTAAAATGGCTAAAATGTCAATAGACCTGAAGTGGGTATAAAAAAAGGTATCAATATGAAGAAGTCGTATTCACGAGATTGTTGCTTTTCTAGAGGAACTAGATCTCCCGTTAAAATCCAAGCAGTGATTAAGGCCCCGTTTACACTATGCCGGTACGAAACGAATACGGCATAAAACTGTGCCGTATTGGNATAAAAAAAGGTATCAATATGAAGAAGTCGTATTCACGAGATTGTTGCTTTTCTAGAGGAACTACCGGGTGTCCCAAAATGATGTATTATTGTTTGATTGCTTACATGTCCATAACCAATGAACCAATTTTCAAAAGCTTTGTTTTATTTGATTGCCTAAGGGCTAAATTGTATTTTAAAATGTTAGTTGTGGTTTTACCAGTTTTTGAAAATTGGTTCATCGGTTATGGACATATAAGCAATCAAACGATAATACATCATTTTGGGACACCCGGTAGATCTCCCGTTAAAATCCAAGCAGTGATTAAGGCCCCGTTTACACTATGCCGGTACGAAACGAATACGGCATAAAACTGTGCCGTATTGGTTTTTCTGTTCAAACGGAATCGTCGTTTACACTATACCGGCACAAAATTTACACTATACCGGCACAAAATGAATACGATAGGTTTTGGTCATGCGTAGAGCGAAGATTTATCAAGGCGCATGCTCTCATTTGCCAAATTATTGCCTCGATGTTAATCCGACATAGAATGGTGCCGTATTCACCGTTTACACTATGCCGGTTAAGTGACGAAGCCAGTTAGGATGCCATATTCATTTCGTGCTGTATTTAAGTAAAAACTATGCCGGCATAGTGTAAGTGGGAAGCCAATACGGCACAGTTTCATGCCGTATTCATGTCGTACCAGCATAGTGTAAACGGGGTCTAAGAAGAGCTGGTTTCACTTGGAAATTTAGAAATCCATTGACCAACTGTCTTCTTTTTGAAGGTGAAATCATTGTACCAGAAGAGACAAAAGATGAAGAATTACAACTAATGATTCGAGGGACTATAGCTGGGGTATGACTGTTGAAGTTATTAAAATTTTTCTTGAGCTTTGCCCTATTTGCACGTATACAAAACGCATTTCTCTTTGACATTACAGATAGCATTTTGTGTAATTTCAGGTTTATTTTAAAATGGTGCCACTCCGTTCACTTGTTTGTTGTTGTTGCTTTTTTGGACGATATCTACAGTTTGGGGAGTTACAGGGCTTGCAAATTATTGGCTCTTTAAAGCTGGTGACTAATTGGCTTTTTGCTTTCTAGTCTGTAATTTTATTTGCATCATTTTGATAAACTTCTGATATTTTTGTCAAAATAACGGCCAGGAACATTGAAACAGTAAGCTTACGTCGTAACTCAAGGTTGAATCTGAATTCTCCCAAAAATGATTACATTACATTCATTTATGGCAGGAGAGATTTAGCAATAGCTTCACTTTGTCGATGGGCATTCAATAGTTTCCTGTATTGCTTATGATTGCATTTTGTATGTTTCTAGGGAAAAGAATTGGAGATACCGCTAACAGATTCCAGTGCTTCGATATTTTCATACATTCAAAAGCTAGCTACTGCAATTTCAACAAGCAACGGCAAACTGGATAAACAGATCAGGTTGTGGGAGCCAACATACACGTAAGTACGCTCAAATGAATGTTAAAAACTGAGATTCATTTCACGTCTGAAAGATCTTATTGTTTTGAGGAAATTTTGCTTGATTTGAGAGAAATCCCTAAAAATTGAAACCAAGTTCATACTGCTCCGTTTTTGTACAAAAACGGAGCGAAAAACCTCCGTTTTTGTGAAAGTGTTCACACTGATCCGCACAAAAAAGGCACAAAAACGGAAATTTTTGAAAACGCACTTGATCAATGGGAAAGCACATAAACGGAGGTCTTTGAAAGCGCTCCAATATTCAACAGTGAGTTTCAATGTGAACGGACAAAAAGGGATGTTTTTCCCTCGGTTTTGGTTCAAAACCGGAGCAATTTGAACGGGTAGCTTCGATGCATCAAACATGCATCAAACATGGATCATAACAAAAACGAAGCAGTGTGAAATGTAGTGGAAGAAGAGAAGAAGGGGACTTTCGAGAAGGGGAAGTAGTAGGAAATGTTTGAAACATGTGGAAGTGCTTTTCAAGCAGATTATATTCTCATGCAATACCCAAAATATATTGTTTGATGATAAGGCCCGTTTTTCAAGCGTTTTCTTCCAAAACGTTTCAATTTTTTGTATCTACAACATGATTGTTCTCGAATCGTCCACATGCAATCGCTATCTCCACGGGGATGAAGTGCCAAAAGAAATGAAAACTGCGATCTCAAATCAAACGTGCATCAGATCAATCAATCAATCAATCAATCAATCAATCAATCAATCAATCAATAAATCAAATCAAATCAAATCAAATCAAATCAATCAAATCAACAACCTCGTTCCCAGGGTGTTCTGACGTCATACGCTGGTCACGAAGCCGAAAGAACACCCTGGTACACTTGGCATCAATCTTGCCAATATATGGCAAGATGCGCCCCATTATGGATTTGCAGTTTGCTAGGCAATGATAATCGACGAAAAATGGTCGTTGCTCTAGCGCTAATTCTGAAGTATATAAATTGAGAAGTTAAAAACAAACACTTTGAGGACCCTATTTTAGCCCTTTTTAAGGTATTTNGAAGAGAAGAAGGGGACTTTCGAGAAGGGGAAGTAGTAGGAAATGTTTGAAACATGTGGAAGTGCTTTTCAAGCAGATTATATTCTCATGCAATACCCAAAATATACTGTTTGATGATAAGGCCCGTTTTTCAAGCGTTTTCTTCCAAAACGTTTCAATTTTTTGTATCTACAACATGATTGTTCTCGAATCGTCCACATGCAATCGCTATCTCCACGGGGATGAAGTGCCAAAAGAAATGAAAACTGCGATCTCAAATCAAACGTGCATCAGATCAATCAATCAATCAATCAATCAATCAATCAATCAATAAATCAAATCAAATCAAATCAATCAAATCAATCTATTCAGTTGATATTTATCATATTGATCGTCCTCAATATTTACCTTTCACAGCATTGTCTACAAATCTAAGGATACAAAATCTGATGATAAAGAACAGCCACTGGTAAGATTTTCTTCTTTAATGTGCTATATTTGTTTAAGCAGCGCTCAAAGTTATCGGCAGTTCAGCAGTTTCAATGTTCCTCGATCTTTTCCCCATATATGCCGTATTGGCATAGAGCCACGTTGTAAAAAACACACACACGAGAATCACAGTTTTCAAGCCATCAGTTAATAGTTGCTGTAAACAATTATTTTTTATTGTTAGAAACTTTTCTACCAAATTCAACAAAACTATCAGGTTCCCAAATCGCGCTTGTGTTTGACCACCACGAAGCTCTAATTGAGAGATCTGGCAATTTATATGAATTTTATTCTAATGTCACTGGCATGAGACACCGACGTGTATGTGATGACACTTATAGAGGGAAGAAGAAGTCACTTTATCTTTCGACAGTTATTTGAAAACTGTTCATGTTTTTATGCTGTCACTGCCGAATGGAACTTGTACTTAATACATTCGCCATATCCACTTGAAATCAATTTTTTCATGTCGAAAATTGATTTGTTTCCTTGTAGTACAAATGGGACGTTAGCTTTGTTGACAAATACTTAGGAACGACTAAACTACCAAAAAGGGAAGTCGTCACATATCTTCAGCAGAATTCTGACACTGAGTTCATTCGAAAATGGAAGCTGACTGGGACTACAAAAAGTTGTAAAAAGCAAAGAAATTGCAATCAGTTGAGGCATGCTTACAAAGTGAGTTGACCTTAACGCATATGAACTGCATTTAGTGTACTTGTTGCTTGTTGCTATCTTATGTAACCGGATCAAATTAATACAAGAAGCTGTCCACAAGTGTCTAGTGCAGTGCTGTAAGTGTAATACCACGGGTACCTAATTGATGTCAACTATATAGAATAGACCTTTTAGCTATTCTCAAATAGAATCTGAATCGAACGATGTTTTGCTACATTTTTTAGAATTTTCGAATGTGCACAAAAGTGATAGAAGCTCTAACGCCACTCAATGGAACGTTGCATATGAAAATGTATAAAAATAACGTTCGATCCAGGCTCTTTTGGAGAATAGCTAAAAGGACTATTTGATGAGAATATAGACAATTTGTATAAAAGAACGAAAACTTTTTCACGAGATGTTGCTGAAGCGTTTAACCTGTACGTTTTCAATTTTTCGTTTGCAAATTACTTTACTATTATCAAACAACTTGCACATAGATGAGGATAGGAGCTGCTGGAAATTTGATGTGGGCGTTACTGGATAGATTGATGCTGTTTGTATTGGTTTAGTCACATGGAGGTTTCATGCGCAGGGGCAAATTTTGTAAAACAAAATATTCAGGTTTCTGAAAAGACAAAGCGATTTGCCCTTTTGAAGAATAGATTTCACACGTCTCATTGCACTCAGCAAATCCTATCATTTAATTCAGCAAATTGTGGGGTGATTGGCCGAGCGAGCGGCTTATACAGTTTCCTTCCGGGGACTGAAGTTAAGCTCGGTCGAGTGAGGTCAAACTACGGATGGGTGACCTCGGATGCTTGACCCAACAACTCGCCTCGCCGTCCTTCGGAAGGGACGTTAAACTAGGGGTCATATGCCTGGATGCTGCATGCATAATGTGCTTAAATTAGCTTTGAGTAGCTAGAAATGCTTCCTGCCCAGTCAAAAATAAGAAAATTACTGAGATCAAAACAGAGAAACAAAACATTGTTGTCGGCTGCGCAGAAGGTGTGAAGTGTATTCTCGAGACTGCAAAATTGCTTTGTCTTGATCGGACTTAAATCCTTTGTTTTACAAAATTTCCCCTTGCTGTTTATACTTGCTTAAAGGCACACTGTCGTGGCTGTAATTGGCTGGTTGTGATGTTGAAATCCCTAACAAAAGACCTGTCCTTTGGATCATTATAAAGCCTTTATGCTCTTAGATCATACTTTGTTTCGAGAATAAAGGGAGTCTAATCGTATCCTCTTCGTGAATTTCAGTGTACAGCGAAATTACTCAAGCCTGCCTAATTCTATTCTTTAATATTGTCTTATTCATCCAGTCAGTGCCACGACAGTGTGCTTTTAATCACATGAAGACTTAACGCTCTTGTTTATCCATCGTTTTGCTTGACAATTTACCCTCATGTTGCAGGATTTTTGTAAGACGAAGGACATGGAAGCGAAGCAATCAGAAGAAGCTTGCAAGGCTGACGAGGACGCGAAGCAAGACGACGAAGATGTGTTTGCGCCTGTTCCATCTGAGATATCTCAAGCCAAAGAAGTCTTGGATTTGGTGAAATCACTACATAGATTATGCGAAGAGAACAGTCAAGTTACAAGTCTTTCAGGTATGTAATTTTCACAGGTCGTCAAGTGATGCAACGAGCTATTGCCTAATTCTCAGTAGTTGTGTAGAATTAGTCAAACCTTCTACAATGTTCTGCTTTATTGGATCAACGAAATACAACCCAGTGTTAAACGCTACAGATATGATCGGGCTAGCAGTAAAGATTTTAGGTCGAATCAATCGCTGATAATTTTTGAGGTAATCCTCGATAGTTAGCTCAAAGGCAAATAGCTTGTTTGTTAATACTGGTGTTTTGAGAGTTGAAATATTAATCTTTCAAAAAACAAGGTATTTATCTTCCAGTTACAGTAAATCCCCGCACATAAGAACCTACTTTTATGACAGCCAGGCTGAAATAGGTTCTTATTTTAAAGGTACTAAGACAAATTTCAAGGAATAAAGATTCTCATTTGGAGAGTACCTTGCATAGGCTGTTTTAGAATCTTCACCAAAGATGATCAGCCCTGTTATTTGTTTTGGCAAAGTTATTATATACCTAATAACCAATGCTAAGCTTGCAAACAGCAGAGGAGGAGATTCAAATAAGGACATATCTTTCATCAAGCTGAAACAGGTTCTTAATTACAAGGTGCATAAGTTAGGAAAACCAGCCTCTACGTTCTTATTTTTGCAGGTTCTTATATGCGGGGATTTACTGTAACTGTCGACTATTACTTAAAAAACTATCATGAATTGATTTGACCTCGATCAAATCTGTAGTATTTTTGGGACACCTGGTATTTGTAAACATATCAGTCATCGTCACTTATAGATGATACCTTTATGGTGTAAAATAGACCTTTACATCGATTAAACGGCATTCGCATTCGCATGAACGTAAACGACTTGCATTTTCGTAGTACCAGTGGCAGCAGTAAAGTTGCCTGCGAAAGATGCAGCTCTGTTGCAGTTTGCCCCCTTGCGCGTGATTCCGTTACTTTACCTGAAAACCTCATCGGAATTTCTTTTTGTGTGATGAAAGTCGTTTCTCTTCTCTAGACAACTATCTATTCGATGTCCCTGAAGAAGAATTCATATCCATGAAGCTAACTAATAAACTTGTCCAACAGATTCAGGTTGGTGTTATATGTTCGTTGTATTATCTTTTGAAACATCTATAGCTGATCTTGGCTTTAAGGTTGCTTCTTAGATTAAAGGGGCTCCGTCGTTAAGCAGTAAACAATTCCGTAAACTCGCAAATTTCACCAATTATCCATTGTTCCTCCATTGTCTTCTGAAGTTTGTTTGGTGGCTTCACCCAAGCCACCAAAAAGTGACCGTTAAGAATCCACTTATATCCGAGCAATCGTAGAAGATATGAATGTTTGGTTAGTTCCTTAGTAAAGTACAATGATTAATGTCTAAACAGCAACTTTCATTTTGAAAAAAATATGAAAAGCCTGTGTGATATCACCTTTCAAAAAAACTGCAAACATCATCGTTTTTGTTTACATTTCGACGACGGAGCCCCTTTAAGTGCCGTTGATGTTAATCTGCTGTTATACCGGGTGAGCCAGAAAAATATTTTTCCACTTTTGAAAATTCATAGCACCAAGAATGCTTGATGCATAGGAATGAATCGAATTCGACTTAACTGCCCATAGACAGCATTACCTTTGAAATTCATTCATTTTCATCTTATCCACTAATTTTCGCGGTAGAATAAAGATAGCGTTTGAAGAAAAATCTTTATTGTGTCAAGGAAGTCATTGATATTGTTTCATATGAAACTGAAAAATTTGCAAAACAGTGTGACCCGTTGCAGTAGATGATAAGAGGCACGTTGATTCAGAAAAGATGCCATTGAGGCCATTTTACCAAGGTATACTTTGCGTACGATGATAGAGTTTCGATAGAAGCATCGTCAAATCCGTTACAGAAAGCAGTGCATGTTGGTAAATGATCCTTGTGGCGACCTTTTCTTCAGTTGTCCGATGTCAGCTATGGATACTTAAATGTTTTTTCCCGATACGCATAGGCCATTGAATGTAGTTACGACAGTGTGTTCAAGCAGCTTTGAAACGAGGTTTTGAAACTTTGGCGTTCACTTCACTTTAACATTTCTTAACACATTTATCTTTACAGGAGCCACTAGTCCTTGCGTCCAGATCTTTACCTGCATGGTGTGAATTCCTTGTCATCAATTATCCATTACTTTTCCCATTCGAAACAAGGAAAATGTATTTCCAGGCTACCGCTTTTGGCTGCTCGAGGTACGTAATCATGCATGCAATGTTGACAGTGTCACTGGTAGCACTGATATGTTTGAAATAGTCTGAAGGCATTTTGTGGCCTACTTTGAAGGACGATCTCCGTTTGAGAGTTTGAGCACGTGGGCGCTGCGACCAGGGTTTAGACAAAAGATTGATAGGGCTGCCACTTTCTAATCTTTTTTGAAACTCTAATCTCAGCGCCCCTCGTACTCAAACACTATCAAATCGAGATAGGTCTTTAGGTTTGAGTTCTGCCTGTTTTTTAATATATCTGGTGAGCTCAACTGTTTTTCGTTTGTGCGTGATTTTGCTCTTGGTTGATGTCGAAATCTTGCATATTGTACATTTTTCACGAAACTGATCTATCTAGCTCAGATTATATGATGCAATAATGTTGAATTTATGCGTATGATATATGAAAAGTTTGAGACCTCGTAATGGGTGGTATTTCTTTCATAGGTCTATAGTATGGTTACAGAATATGCACGATGCAAATCTGGAGAGAAATCGAGGCCACGCTGCTAGAAGGCTAGAGCCACAAGAGATAAGGATTGGACGGTTGAAACACGAGAGAGTTAAAGTCCCAAGAGAGGAGAAAGAGGTTTGTTCGTGCAGTAAATGATACTTATGGGCATAAGATGATATGGAACTGTTTGAAATTTATGATCAATTCAATTTTATTTTATTTATGGAGTACATCCTGACAAATGTGAAGGCTGCACTCGACAGATTTCATTGTGGTCTTAGATTGAATTTACGACCTTCTGCTGAGGATGGAAAACACAATGATGAGAGGGTCGGGTGTTGCCATTGAGTGTGTTGCTCACTTTCCCGCGTTCTTAGGTTCAATAGTTTGTTCTAGCGTATCTGAATCTCTGCAACTTATTTTCCAGGTCGTTGAAGTGCCCTGTTTGTAGAAACTCCTGAAAAGCCATGAAACCCAGATTTTCAATATTATTAATTTTGTTCTTGATTTGTAGCTTCTTCAATACGCTCTACGACTTCTTGATTTCCATGCTGGAAGGAAAGCAATTCTTGAGGTTTGTTGATTTTGATTTTTGAATTCGCTATCTTGAAATATTAAAACAAACTTGCTAGAGTGGTTGTACAGAATAATTCATTATTTTATCACCTTACAGTAAGAACCCGCAAAATAGAAAGCAGTTTTCAAAACAGCCTGCTTAGTTTTATATGAAAAGGGCATTAATTTGGATACAGGCGGAAAGGTTTCTTATCACATGGTTAAGAAACCTTCAGTGATTTCAACTTAAATCTTTAAAGAAAACCCAGAACAAACACTATCGAATAGTACGTTCTTGTTACACAGCATTCTCTCTAAATTTACTCAACCATAGCATACATGCCAAGTATGGATGGAGATGCTTTCTCATGAAATCTCTGAAAAGATTTTGCACCTGATTTTAACACAAAGATTATAGAATATGAATTTATTTAGGATCCTTCTGTAAGAAACCTTCCTAAAATCAGGCTGAGAAGTTTCTTATATGAGGGCACCATTTCTTAAAAAACAAGCCTGAGGTTTCTTATAAAGTGGTTTTCTATTGTGTGGGTTCTTACTGTATGACTTTCCATCCTTGCTCCTTGTAAGAGTTTTGTTGATATCAAACATATTCCTGTAATTAGGATGCTAACAGTGCGTTATTACCAACTTTATGTTTTGTTAACATCACAGACTAAATACGCCTTTTACTTCTTTGGGTTGTAATCTCAAAACCGTGCTGTCTTATTAAGGAATGATACCCGTCCTGGTGCTAAAGGGACCTTTTGAACTTGTTTGCATCTAGCATAGTCCAGCAAACGGCGCTGTTACACGCCAGTTTTTGGAATGCATGCGGAAAATAATGATTTTTAAATCAAACTCTAATTCTATTTCACCGATTTACATCTTTCAGATCGAATTTAGAGAAGAAGAAGGTACTGGCTTAGGACCAAGCCTTGAATTCTATGCTCTCGTTGCGAAAGAGTTGCAAAAGAAAGAACTTGGCATGTGGGTTGTCAGTGATACTTTCCACCATATTGGCAATGAGGTAAGCTGTAATT